>CM076575.1:573597669-573759417 GCA_034641835.2 Pinus albicaulis | reverse complement strand
AAACGCTTCACGGCGTCTGCTGAAATGAGGTTCTTTTGGCTCCCATTGTCGACAATGAACTGTACAGGGGAGCCCTTTACCCACATCTGGGAGTGGAAGAGACGTTCCTCCTCCTCTGGATCTTCCGGTTCCTCCTTCTGGACCTTTGTAGTGGCAACAGTGGCGTTGGGCTCCGCATCAATAATCTGTTTCCCTTTTTCATTCTCCTTTTCAGGTTCTGATTCGGAGTCAGAGCATGCATCTGACTCAGAAGCCCTCATCTCGGCCACTAGCGACTGCTTGGCCCGACACTCACTTGTGTTGTGAGTGGAGCTCTTATGAAACTCACACCACTTTCCCGTGTCCTTCTTTGGCTTTGCGGTGTTGTTATTTTCTTGTGGCTTCGATGAGTTGTCTTTAGCCGCCATGCCTTGGCTCGGTCCTTTGTTCTGCGGTTTGGAAGCACCTTTCCCTTGCTTTTGATTCACAGATCCAAAGTCTCACTTCTTCTGCTTGAATTTCTGCTCAATCTTGGCAGCATACCGGTATGCCGTACCAAGCGAGGAGATGTCGAGGAACTCCATTTCCTCCTGAATGTATCTGTGCAGACAGCTGCGATACTTTAGCACCAAATGTTTCTCTCAATCTTTGATACCCAACTTTGTGCGCAGGGTATGGAACAGATTCGTCAGCTCGTGCACATCTTGATCCCTTTGTTGTCGCAGCGTGGTCCATTGTATGTACTTGTCCTCATAGCTCCCCACAGGATAGTACCGTTCCTTGACGGCGTCTCGGAAAGAATTCCAAGTTGGTACGGCCGAGAACAGAGAGGGTTATGTCTGGTCCTTGTTCTCACAGTAGGTTTCCCACCAGTCCTTAACATGGGGGGTAGCTTTGAGGAGTGCAAAAATAATCTTCTCCCGGTCTGAAAAGTCATGAACAGAGAAATATCCTTCTAATAGATTTAACCATCTATCTACGGCATCTGCGTCTATTTGACCCTCAAATATGGGAATGTCAAAATTTACTTGTACCTTAAAGGGAGTCGCAACTCCAGAGTGGCTACTGGATGCAGATGCGCCGCCGGTGGGCAGCCGTTGAAGGATCCGAGCAAAGCTATCCATCATCGCGTTCCTTTGTTTTTCGAGGGCCTCCTCGAGCAATATTTTGATAGGATCTCCTGCTCCCTCATCTTTCTTTTCGTCCCCCATGGGCGTCCGTCGAGGTTTGCGAGGCTGATCTTGCAAAGGTTCCACCAGATCAACCCCTAGCTCCTTATACCCCGACCTCGTTGGGGACATGCAAAGAAGGATCGAGAAAAAGCAGACCCCTCTGATACCACTGATCCGGATTTATGCAGGAACGCAACAGAATAAACATATAACCATAAATACAGAGATGCAATGGAAATAACACTTCATTTCATTAATATCAAAGAACTGAAATTTTCTTACAGACAGAATGGAAATAAAACTAGCTAGGGCACTGGTAGCTATCTCTGAGAAGAGATGTGGCGGCTACAGGCCTCTGAACTGAGTTACAATGAGGCTCGAGGGCCTATTTATTATTGAGAAACAATGGAGAACCCTAAACATCCCAAAACCTAACCCTAGGAGATGAAGCGCCAAAACTATGGGCCCCGTTTGGGTAAATTGGTGTTTCAACTTCCCAGGGACGTAACTTTGGCATACTATCTCCGTTTGACGCACATGATACATCATTAGAAAGCTCTATCCGAGGACTACAACTTTTGTGACGATTTTGGTGATCAAAATTGCAACAAATTTCATACCCAAAAAATGTCGTTTAGGGCCTCAAAACGGCTCCAGAATTTCAGGACCCGAAAAACTGCTAAAAATAGTAAGTTATGCCAAAACTGAAAAACTGAAAGAGACAATGGTGGGGGCCCAAGTGGAATAGGCGGGTGGCCACCAATATCCACCTGGATCAGCCAGCCATTAGTTCTAAAAACAAAACAACGTTACATTTTCTGCCCAAATCTATTGATGTACCAATGAAGGGGCGGAAATCTGTAGGTGTAACTCCTTTGAAATCATAACTGAAGACTAATATAAGAAATCTGTCCCTATTTTTCTGCTAAGGTTGGTATTCTGCGTTTAGTTTGGGTTTTACTTTTACCTTTACCATTTGAAAACAACCAATTTTTTATAATTAATATCCTTTGTAACTTTGGGAGCACTTTCATCCATGTTACCATAAATTATTACACGTTGCAAAGAGTCCTGGTCAGGATATGGATATGCTTCAGTTTCCCCCAAATATATGACCCATTGACTAAGGCGAAGAAAATCTGGGCACCCCACTAATATTTGCACGCATGGAATTGTAATTTTAAATGGTCAAAGAAACCAACGTAGTCCCTTTGCAATCTTTAGAGGGCACGCCACAAGATATGTAGTATATACAAGCTCAATAAAAGGTTGACATCCTGGCTGTGAAAAATTAGAATATGAAAAAATCATCTCCCTGCATGCGATCTTGTCATCAGTTCTAATCCAGTGATCTCTGACTGCCACGTTACATTTGTCATTTTAATAAAAACAACCTTTAAACTAAAATTCTGCCAATTTCAGCTCATGATGACAACTGTGCTTATTTTTTGTAGTGACACGCGCAAGCTAAACATCTGAAGGAGAATGGTGCATTCATTTGCTGTAGATATGGCGGCAGAACTTTTGACTGGGAAGGCATTCATTCAATCACTACCCGTAGACCAGGAAACCATTAGATCTACACCTTGGGCTTCACTGCATCCATAGATTCACATCTATCTGCAGATGTAATCTTCATCAAAATCCCAATTAGAAACAAACTCTCCTTCCTCAATTTACCCTTCTCTGCAAGTTGAGAACGCAGCGATTCTGTAATATTCAACTCATAATATAATTTTTTGGCACCCTTTGTATATTCTATCTTGATGAAAAGCTTCAGATTTTGGGTAGATTCTTTACAAAAATGCCTTAATTTATGATGTGACACAGGATTTCCAGGACCAATTGTCAGATGCTTTTCCAATATACTCCGCAGGCTCGCATGTTCATCAACCCCGTGGTCAACAAAGATCACATCTGTTGAATGAAACTGCAACTCAACTGTCTAGTAAATGCATTTCCGCCTTTTGTTTCTTCTGTCAGATGTGTTGCAAGCTGATCGTGGCGTTTTGGTATAAATCCGGACGCAATGGCAAAAATTCTGGGTCTGAGACTGTATGGGTAGCGTGCCTCAAGTGGGTAGCGCCCGTGTTAATTAACACTGGCTGTGGCGTTTAAGTGGGTAGCGCCCGGCAAGTGGGTAGCGCGCACCTCTTTTGGCAATTCTTGAGCTATTGGCTGCAACCAAAGTGAATGTATACAACAAAGCAACTTGAAGAGAGGAGGCAGCATCCTTGATAAGCGAGAAGCCATAGGATGAGAAGAACCAACATCAAAAGTGAATGCAGAACCATTTTGAGAGGTGGAGACTGAAGCCTTTTTACTACCACTCCTTTTAAGGGCTCTCTCAAAAATGGTGACTCTGTGGAAAATATGCCACATTAGTTCATTCTCTGGTGTATTTGGGCCTCTAATTAAAAGATTCACCAAACCCAAGATATCTTGCAACTCTTTTTTAATCCACTGTTCCTTTAAAGGTTCAAGTAACCAAGTTAAAACGCTTTGCTGTTGCTCACTCCCAGCAGCTGAAGCCATCACAAGAAATGTTTCTCCAACTCACCAATTCGTTCTTTCACTTGAATTTTCTGGATGCAAATGAATTGACCATTGTGGAAATATATTATGTATGATAGATTTTGATCTTCGATCTGGAACCCTCTTTGCAATATTTGAAACTTTGACATTTCTTTTCAACTTTATTTTGCTTTGCCTCTGATTGCTGATGATGTATTTTGTCACTCTTTTGCAGGTTTGGTGGCTCAGGAAAGCTACACATGAAACATCCTTAACTGAAAAACTTGAATAATTACGAGTTTAATGCTTTCTTCTTCAAAACAAGGTTTTGAAGAAGAAACATTCTCAAGTCTTGTTGATGATAAATGACTGAAGACATTGTTTTGGATAAGTTTTGATGAACTTTTAGCGGTCAGACACATGCTAGCAGATAAGGGAAAGAGCCTTCCGACAGATAATTTATGCTTTTTAACGGAATGCAACCAGTCTGGACAAATGAGACCCCTAATAATGAAATGTAAAAGAGAATTTTGATTGCTGACGAAGGGCTGACGAGACTGAGTCTAACACTTTGTCTAAAACTAAAGCTATATTTTTGAAATAGAAAGCTTTAAGTTATTGCATCTTAGATGGGGTATTATATTGGAAAAATGTTGTTGCAATTTTTCTTAAATGTTTACTTGAAGATGATGCAGGAAGAATCATGCATGAGCTACATGAAGGAGAATGTGGAGGACACCTCTACTGGAAGACCACAGCAAACAAAATTCTCAGATCTGGTCACTATTGGCCCACCCTTTTCCCAAATACTCAGAAGTTAGTCATGTCTTGGCATAAGTGTCAATTTTTTTATGGCAAAAGAAAACTCCTTCCCTTACCATTACATCCTATCAGTTTTGAGACACCCTTTTAACAATGGGGCTTGGACTTCATTGGGGAAATTCACCCATCTTCCTCAGCCCAGCATAAGTGGATCCTCACTGCCACTGACTACTTTACCAAGTGGATAAAAGCCATACCATCCAGGAATGCTACTGACTCGGTCATTATCAAGTTCCTTGAAACAAATATCCTATCCAGATTTGGTTGTCCTAGAAAAATCATAACAGATAATGTTGCTACCTTTAAATCTAAAAGAATGGTTGATTTTTGTCACAAATACCACATTACCCTAGGCCATTCTACTACCTATTATCCCCAAGGAAATGGATTAGATGAATCCTCCAATAAGAGCCTCATCAATATCATTAAAAAGCTATTGGAGCAAAATCAGAAATCATGGCACAGTAAGTTGGTTCATGCCTTATGGGTTGATAGATTAACTACAAATAAGTCAATAAATATTTCCCCCTATCAACTAGTCTATGGCATGGATGCAGTCTTTCCCACTTCATTAGGAGTTCCAGTCATGAAACTCCTTCAAGAAGTGCAGATTGAAGAGAATGATATGCAAAGAAGAATCAACCAAACAATTCATTTACAGCAAACTAGAGAAGAAGTCTATGAAAGAACACAGTTAGTCCAGGAAAATATCAAAAAGCTATTTGACAAGAGGACTAAGGCAAACAATTTCCAAGTTGGAAATGTTGTTCTTAAATGGGATTCAAGAAGGGAAGAGAAGGGAAAACATGGAAAGTTTGAGAACTTGTGGAAAGGACCCTATATTATTCATGCTGAGAGGGGTCACAATGAATTTTTTCTGAAAGAATTGAATGGAGAAGACCTATATGGAGGTCCTGTCAATGGCAGGATGCTCAAGCATTACTTCTGCCAAGAGTCATGAGTTTCAAAGCATTTTATTTTCCATTGTAAATATCATTGTTAAACATTGCATTCAAAGTTAGAAAAATAAAAATCCAAAAACAATAGAAAAGAGAAAAGAGGGCAGATTATAAAAACAAGAAAGGTATAGCCCCGTACCAAAAAGAAAAACAAAGTCTGAAAGTGTGCAAGCTCAAATGCCACTCCTAAAAACACACTTCTAGTTAGTCATATAGCCTAATCATGACTAATTAGATTTTTCAATTTATTGTTGATAGGTTAGTAAATCAAATCAGCCAAACAGCATAATCTTGGCTTATCAGTAAGGTAGATTAGGATAGAAAAACAAAGGTTCAAACAAGCTCAAAATCTGAACTTATGAGATTGATGAAAAACTGGTTCTAATAAACTCAAAACTTGAACCAGGAAAGAAAGAAAAACAGCTCAAACAAAGTCAAAATCAGAGCTGAAGAAAAAGAGAAGGATGTTCTTACTTTCAGATCTTAAGCCTTCACATTTTGATTTAAAATTTTCTGCAAATTTTAGTCTATGTGCAGCTTGTTTTTATGCCACAGATCAGCAACAAGTTAGACTGTTCAATCCTGGCTTGTTTGCTTTTAAATTTCTGCTTTTGAAATTAGAGAATAAAAGTCTGTCAGACAGTCTAATCCTGACAAACAGTAGCTAGGTAGAGAAACTTATGAACTCAACTGTTTAAACTAAGTTCATGGAGGAATAAGATTAGACTTAGATTACTTTTTTGTTTTTCAAAAGAATAAAATGTTGTTGAAGAGATTTGGCCAATCTAAATGCACTCTGAAAAGAAGAAAAAATGTTAGGATTATTAGGAATGGGTAGGTAGACTTGTTGTTTTGACAGAATTCCATTGTTCTAAATTACTACAGAAATCATCAAAAAGAAATGTTGTTGCCCAATGGATTAAGTCACTAGTTTACTGAAAGCCAGAGATTTGCAGCTGAGGTTCTAGACACCTAAAGAACTAGCTGTCTTCCCCAAGTGGAGCCACTGTTAGCCACTGATAAAATCTGTTATACCGAGAAGTGGCTAATTTTGTTCTTCACGAATCCCAAGAGATAATTCCCCTTTGAGAACCTATCATCCTTGAAGTTTTTATGAAGATAACTAATATTTTATTTAATCTTCACTGTTGTTTCCCTCATAAACCTGAAAAATCTGTTGTCTACTAAGAGAAAAAACTGCTCAAGAGGCCTCATTTTCCCTCATTTTCACTTCTCCATTTTCCTTCTTCACTTCATCCATAAGCCCTTCCATTTTCCTCTCATTCCTTTGAATTTCCCTTTAAAGCCTTGTAAAATCCCTTTATAAGGTTTAAAATCCCTTTTTCACTCTTATCGAAACCCCCAAAATACTCTGAAAATCCTTAAAAAATCCTAAAATACAGTGTTATTGCATTAAGGCTTTAAGCCCCTTTGGCTTTAGCCCCAGCTCCTTTATCCCGCATGAAACCTAGAGCTGCGACCAATGCTAAGGCCCAATCGCAAATCGCAAATCAGAGTTTCTATTAACGTTTTCCTTTTGTTATTCTAAAAATTCCCGATGCAATGAGTTTTCTCCCTTTCAACCCTAGATCCAATATCCGTCGTTGATCGTTATAAATCCAACAGCCAGCGCTAAAGTCACATCGCGCCCATAATATTCCTCCATAACCCCTCCGATTAAATCCCCACCATCGATCTTACTCCCAGATCTGACGGCTGGCGCTTAATCGCACCACTCAAAATGTGAAGCGCCATCCCTTTGCCTCCTCTGATTATGCGATCTCCGATCCAATCCCGATCGTTCGTTCCTACAGATCCGACGGCTCAGATTTAATCACCCTCCACCATAGCCCTCCGAAATTAAAACCCACATATTCATCCTGACCGTTGATCTCTCTAAGATCTAACAGCCCGCGCTTAATCGCATCGGCCCATTCTCTTTGTGCCTTCCTCTCTCCTCTGCCGATTCGCGAGCTTGTGATTAGAACTGGGCCGTCCGTTTCATAGATCCGACGGTCCAGATCAAACCTGAACCCTTTTGTTATTTCATAAAGCCCCGCAGTTCAAACTCTTCGGAAAATATCTATCGTTGATCTCTGCAGATCAACGGTTCACATTTACCCAATCTCTGCCCAAAACCCTTGCCTCATATTCCTTTCAGCGCCCCATCATCTAATCTTAGTCGTTCATTTCTACGATCTAACAGTTCAGATATGACCCGGTAGGCCCAACTCCTTTGGGACCTACCTCCCCCATTGATGAATCATAACCGTCCATTCCTGTGATCCAACGGTCCAGATCAAAACCACCTTGGCCCTGCCCACCATCTTCCGCCCGCGCAACTTATCTTATCGCGCTCTCATCTCCATCGTTGGATCTACCTGCCTTTCATCTGACGACTAGGACTCCATATCGCGTGATTTTGAGTCCGAAAGTTAATTCCTAAAAATTATGCGATATGGGCGGTTTTTAAAGGACACGTGTCAAACGGCAACCTATATCGCATTTTTTTATAGAAATTTTGAAAACTGCTTTGGAGCAGCGCGACACCAGTGGTTTTTACAGCTGAAACCACATTTCCCATTTACATTACATTTTCTTATTTTAAATCTCCACCGTTGATCTCTGTTGGTTGGTTTAATCCAACAGCCCAGAATCGTTCCACAACCCCAAATTTCATTAAACCCTTTTCGCCTCTGCCAAAGTTTTTTTGCCCCTTTTCATTATATTTTCCTCCATTTACGTTATAATGTTGCCCCCTCTGCATTATAAAAACCAAATTAATCTCGGTCGTTGATCAATCTGATCTAACGCCCCAGACTTAATCCAACCACCATCTATCCAACCGCCTCCCCATAAACCCATCGAGCAATCTCGATCGTCGATTAGTCCGGATCGACGGCCACAATTTATCCTAACTTCCAAAGCATCCTTAACCCATTCCTTCACAGATTTTCTTAACTTTTCTGTGTTTTGTGCAGGTTTTCAAGGTTCCTCCATAAGTTTTAAAAGAAATCAAAGACCGGGGATGACGATCCCCCAGGCCATTATTAACGAAGAACATGAATATACAGGGTTCAAACAGCCATTTTTACCATGTCTCATGAACATTGGTAATATTATGAAAACCCTTCGCGCACCTGCAACACAACTGAAAGACATAGTCATAGACCATTTATTGAAGAAAATCAGCATTGAAGATAAAAGATTAAAGAGTATCGGGGTTTAAAGTTCAAATCAGAGTTTTTAAGAGGATTAAGGCATAAACTCAGAAAATCAAATGCCTGATCCACAGTCAGCAAAGTATGAAGACCCGCAGATGAAGATTAAGCCAAATTAGGCCTAAAACACAAAACTAAAGTAAATTAAAGGTGTTTTAGGACAAAAAAAGGAAATATATCAATTCGAGAAGCCTCCACTGCCACATCAGAGGCTAATTGAATCCTCTCTAGCTACCAAAAGCCACCTGCAGCCTAAATAAAACAAGAGAAGGCCTACTTATTGCTTAAACAGAAGATATTCGCATAAAAACACCTGAAAAGTTATTACCAAAGAAAGAACAAATTCTGAAACTGTCAGGGAAGTTATTGTAAGGGATAAGCCTCGAAGTCAATATTTTTGCCCATTTAGCCTAAAAATAGCAGAAACAGAGTACATGAAAGAGAATCATTATTCAATGCTCCCCTACCTTAGCCCTTGCATGGTTTTCAAGGCTAGGAGTTGCATTTAATGTAGAATTTATTGCATTTCAATCCTAAAAACTCTTCCACCTCCTCATTTCTTCTATAAATACTTCTGAAGAAGATGAGAATTTGTTGGTTGATTGTTCACTAGCTGTAATACTGAAACTCTCCAAAATAATACATAGTCTGTCTGAAGTTGAGGAAGAAATTGAAGTCTTGGAAGCCTGATGATGTTGTTTCATGCTTGTTCTTGAGAAGGCTCTATCATTGGATCCATGAGCTTGGTTGTTGGTGAAATATTCTGAACTGTTTAATGTTTTCTCATGTTTTCATTATGTCTCATAAATGCTTATGATAGTAGGATGAAATTTTTAGGTTAAGAAATGACTCCTAGAAGCACCTTAGACCTGTTCATCCTTCACTGTTTTATTTTTTCTTCCGCTGAGGTATTTTAGAGTCTTCAATCTCTCTCTTTAGTCCTCATGCTTGTTTATTTCTATAATAGTTCAAATAGTTGGTTTCAGCATGATTTATGGTTTTCCCTGCTTGTCTGCTGTTGGGGTTCCCATGTTTTGTCCAGATTGACAAGACCAAAAGATGAGACAACATCATAACCACTTTGGGGCCCTAGGATATAGCCCCCCTGGACCCGGAGAGGGATCTCTCCAATAAAACAAAGAATGGTATATCTTTGAAGCTCAAATTGAGATATTAGGCTAGATATGAAGAACAAAGGGGGTTTTAAAAATGATTTGGTTGGTTGGTTGGTTGCTGGGTTGGTCATGAGATCATAGACTGAGAAAGTAATGGAAGGAAAGGAACAAAGCAAGATTTTTCAGCAAAGAGGATAGGTTAGGAATGTGCCATCCATTGGGATATGGAGTCATGAAAGGTAATTACATGCAACAACTAACCAAGGCTTTCAGAGGGCAAGTCATCTACACTAAAGGATCTTTTCAGATAGATGGTGGGATGGAACATTAAGGATTGAAAGTGAAAGAAGGAAAGCAACCCCATTTCTGTCTATAGATCAGGTCAGAGGTCATTTAACTCCAGACCTGCTTGGACATACTCAAAGGCAAATTTCGATGGAGGGACAAAGGGGCAGCTTATAGATCGGACCAGAGGTCATTTAACTCCAGGTCAACTTTAGCATACTCCAAGGGAAAACAGAGATAAGTTTAATAGAGCCAGGGTCTATAGATCAGAGAAGGAATTTGAACCTTCAATGCTTTTACACCAGCAAGGAACATCCAAGCAGCAACCCACGAATTCATACATCAGCTAGCAGCATATGGAACCACTACACTGGTTAAATTAGCCGAATTTACTCTTAGATAACACATACAGCAAAAAACATTGAAGGAAAGGAGAGCAGAGACATAGGGTACCTAACAAGGGTAAATCCTATGCAATATTTCTGATGCAAGCCAGCAGCAATGAAACAGTATGAAAATGTAATAAACAGTGTTAGAAAAACATCACCAATAGTAATAGACCAGGATCCAAAGAAATGGTGCTTGATTAATTGATGCAAAACCAGTCACATACACTGAGCTCAAGGGCTGAATACAATCCAAACTTCTCCTCCCAGCCTACTACATAACAACCACTCTGCTAATCCCTCCCAAGACTATTCTAACAGTCCAAATGAATCCCTCTAACAGCGATCGGCAACAACCGAACAACAACCTCTACCATATGTTCTCGGGAATTCTTATAGGAGAAGAGAATAACAAGATTAGATATACATTTAATTTGTTTCATTAAGGCAGAATGGCAGAAGCTTTCACGCCCATGCTGCCTAATGTTTCTTCGTCGATTGTGTGTACTCTGTAGTCTGGTTCAGAGCTCTCTGTCAGGTCGGATTTGACCTCGGATGTGTTCTTGAATGTCCTTCTGGCTGTAAGGCCCTCTGTTTAGTCTTCTGAAGCAAGTAAGGTGACTGAAAAGGTCTTCAGGTCTCCATGCTTCCATAACTGCAGTCCTGACAGTCTTTAAGAAGCTTCTGTCAGTGTAATTAATTGTTTCTAGGCTCGAGGAGGCATGAAGACTACTGTAGGAAGGTGTACCTCTTGGAGAAACGGTGCTCTGCTATTTTGTAGCACTGACATGACTTGCTGGTGCACTCTTTAGTCTTCAAACTGCGCTTCTTCCTTTGAATTTGTGATCAAGCGTTAATTACATCAATAATAAGCATTAACCCCTTCTAATCCCTGCTGCTGATACGCTGGTTGATGTTGAAAATGGCCTCTCGTGATCTTTGCACAATAAAATAAGCCTGTCACAAACCCGGGCAGTGGCGGAATAACTGCTGTGGAGGCCCCGGGGAACAGTGGCACGAACCATCTGATCATATGCTGCAGTGGTGATCAACGGTTGGGATTTACAAACGGAGGGGTTAATATTCGAATGGACGGAGAAATGATGTAAAGCCCAAGGTTCTGAGGTTCGGGCAAATACAAAGGAAGCGGATCAAATGACTGGAGTCAAACATTTAGGGGTGGGACTGGCTAGGGCAGAGGGCGATTCATTTAGGACTGTCGTATCTCAGGAAGAGATCGACAGCAGAGATTAAAAGTTGAAGTTGATAAGGGCTCTGATGAAGAAAACTAATGGGGCCGCAATTAGATCCCAGCCGTCGGATCTGAAGAAATGGACGGCTAAGATCGAATCGGCGGATCACAATCGGGGGCACAGGGGTTTACACTTTTAAACTTTGCGATTGTGACGGCGCGATTGAGTGCTGGCCGTTGGATCCGGGGACTAGATCAATGGCCCACATTCAATCGGAGGGAGATGGAGAAGGGTGACGGGGTGATGATGCGATTAGCACCGAGCCGTTGGATCTTGGACTAATCGGACGATCGAGATTGGATCGGGGAAATCGCAATCGGAAGGAAAGGATGAGTGGCACAACAAAGTTTCGATTGCGATCGGAGCGGGAGTGCGATTAGCGTCGGGCCGTCCGATCAAAACGATAGATCAATGGTGGAGATTGCGGCGGAGGTCTTATAGACCAAAACCCAATCGCATCGGAGTTTTTCATTTAACAAAGAGATGCGCTTGCCCAATGGTTGCGATTGCGATTAGCGCCCGGCGCTTAAGCACTTGGTCCTGGGCGTGGGGCATATGGCGGGGAAGTGGTTAAGGGGCTATGCCAAAAGGGGCTAGGCCTTAATATAAGGTATAAAGTGGGTTTTTGGCCCATTTTAATACATTTTAAGGCCAAAGAATGGTAACGATAGAGAGGGAAAGGGTTTATTAAACCAAACAAAGAGTATTTGAAGGGTTTAAAAGGGAAATTGAGATGGTTTAGAGGGTTAAATGGGGGAAAAAGAGAGGAGTAAAAGGGGATGAAGCAGAGGTTTAGAAGAGATGATATAAGGGGAAAAGGAGGAGGCCTTTTGGGCATTTCTTCACAATCAAAGAGGCTTTATAGCTGGAAACAGCAGTGGGGATTTATCAGAGGACAAGGGCATAAGGAGGCTTCAAGGATGATGTGTTTTCAGAGGGAAATGAATTCCTTGAAGGCTCAAAAACATTTTAGCCCCCTGTTTTCTTGTCAAAAAATTCATAGGGGGCTAACATCTGCTATCACTTGAAAGTTGTTATTGAAGTCTCCCTTTGAAGTACCATTGTTTTAAGTTAGCCAAGGAGGTCTGTTTTGATCATGCCCCTTGTCCTTGCTTGAACAATTGTTTTGAAGGTCTTTATAGTTGTGATCATAGATGTTTTTAGGTGTTCCCTCTTCTATGACTGCAATTATCAGTGAACCTTTTATGTTTTCTAAGTCATTTGAAATAAAATCTTTGAGGAAATAGGATGTGCTCCCGAATCTTAGATTCATTTTAAAAGTTTTTTTGAAGTCATTATTTGCTTAAATTGTGGTTTGTAGAATTCATGGTTAGCCTTGTCTATCAAATACCTCTTTATTGTTCAAGTTATGCTTTCAAATTCCCTTTGTTGAGAATTCAAACTCTCTTTCCAAATCATTGATGTCCATATCATTCACAAAACCAAAGGATCCTATGGCCAAGTTAGATTTTCCCTTTGATATCCCATATCCATTGATAAAGTTTGTCATGACCTCTTCTTGACTCCATTTCCCAATGAATCATACATTTCCCCTTTCTATCTATCTTTCCTAGACCTTTCATGTTCTACTATGTCATTCAACCAAACAAACAAACAAACACTTGCACTTAATAACTAGTCTAAAACCAATACCCAAAGCACACAAGATAAACCTTTGCAAAAACAAATAATTTGAGAGATCCCTCTCTGAGAACAGGAAGACTAGATCCTGGAACTCTAAAGATTGGTTTGATGTTGCCTTGTCTTTTGATTTTCCAAACTATCAAAACACAAGATAACAACAGGGCGTAAATTCAAAAACACACTTCTTCTTGTCCAAATTTGATGATATTTAGGTTGATTTTGGTCCTCTCAAAAAGAGGAGTTCATTCAATAATCATCTCCAACAAATAGGCTATATAATGGTGGAATTTGGCCCTAGTTTCTATTTTTAACACTCCCTCTGAACTAGGGAGAATTCCACTTGATAGTTTATCATGCCATTCGGCCATCATGAAATATCTTGACATCACGTGCCATCTTTGTATATTATCTATTCTCTACTCTACTGAACATTGATAAGAATAATGAAGAAGAATCGATCGAGAGTGAGTCACAAGACCTTACCACTCTCCACTAACAAAAGTCAGTCTAGACTCCATATAACCAGATGTAAAATCGTAATCATATTTGATCTCAAGTGATCAAGTTTGTTGAACATCATTCATCCTAGACATAGGGAGTGCTACAGTACATGATGCATCCATCAACAGTGTTATGGTCCCAACCACTTTTCCCAACTCATTGGCCAGATGAGAGGTACTTCCCATGTGTCTTGGAATACATGGGTAGGATGATGCAGGAACACTAGCAGGGAAAGAATATATCACATCCTTCTCACAACTACACATAGGGAAAGGAGAATCCACATCCTACAAACAGAGTTCACAACCATATGTAGGGAAAGGAGAAACCACATCCTACAAACACATGTCACAACGATACGTAGGGAAAGGAGAAGCCACATCATACAAACATATGTCAGAACCATACATAGAGAAAGGATAAACCACATCCTGCACGCATGCAAACCAAGAGTAGCGAAAGGATAAACCACGTCCTACATGCATGCTAATCAATAATCGTAAGAAGGATCCTACATGTGGGGAAAGGGTGAACCACGTCTCACCGACATGTCAACATCAATCATAGGGAATGAGCATCCTACATGTGGGGAAAGGATGAACCACGTATTACCGACCTATCGAAAAGAAGATGCTTGAATGCATATCTCACTAGGTATCCACAAGAGAAGGTGAACCACTCATTCTACTCTTATGCCACAGGAGAAGGTGAACCTCTCATCCTATGCATATCTCATCAATCATAGGGGAAGGTGAACCACTCACCCTACACACATGTCAACCATCATGGGGTATCATAGAGGAAGGTGAAGAACTCACCCTATACATAGCGCACCAACAGGGGAAGGTGAACCACTCACCCTATACATAGTGCACCAATAGGGGAAGGTGAACCACTCACCATATGGTTTCCCATAGCTCTCAAGAAGTGCCCTAGGTCCCCAGGAGCTCCCAAAGCTCAATGTTCAACCATGAACCTCCTAGCAAGGTCTATCCACAACTCCTAGCCTTTCTTTGAAGAAAGTAATCTGTTAATTCAACAATGATGAATCTAGGTAGCTTTCCAATGTATTGTAAAGCGGTACCCAATTTATGTGGAGTACAGATTCTCTGAAGAATATCGCAATATAACATGTGCTCAAATGGGTCACTGAAGAACTTCTTCAACCAAAATGGATTCATAATAATACATGCTTGTTGATTTATACAATCAACCTCAATAGTGCTTTCAGAGCAACCAAATCAAGAGATATAGTACTAGATGTACCCTTTCCATCCATCATACTGCCAACCGATCCAACATCAGAATATTCATGGAATCTTGGATTTCATTTGTGTACCTCAAATTATAGACAATAGAGTCACTAAGATATCTTACTAAGCAACTATAAATATATATATATATATAGAGTCTTCATAGCGAGGAATTTATCTAGGACATCAGGGATCCCACAAGATATGCATATGCAGACTCGCAACTTCTTCATCGGATCTTAAGTACATGAAATAGATTATCAAGGCTAGGTCAGATCCCTCTTACTTTGAGAGGGTCATCAATCATATATCATAAATATCTACACCTTTATGGCTTAGTTTAATTTACTCTCGATATACATAGAAAAGTGACCTTGCCAAAATATAACCAAAGTCATGATCATGCAAATTCCATGCAGAATTTCAAATAATAGGGATATATCTGAGTTATTTCCCTTATCAATAAACATTTGGCAAGAAGATTCATCAGGTCATACTGTCAGGGATTCTATAGCTCCCTCTTAAGACTTGTTTCATGTGATCAGCTAGCTTTCAATTACGAGCTTCTCAAGCAAGGGATGAGCCTTTTCATGAGGAAACTGCAAAAATAAACTTCAAGGAAGCTCAAGGTCAAAGAGGAAAATTTTGAAGAATCGTCATGGTTCTTCTTTAATTAGGCAGAAGAAATCCTCCCATGATATTATTTCAAAATATCTGAATTATCCTCCATCGCTAGGTGACAAATGTCAAAATCAACATCTCATCTGCTTATTGTGCTCGTATAGAATTTGTCATGCACTTTCTTCAAGGAACCTCAGTTCTCATGTTGATAAGCATTGTTATATAGATATGCTCCGAAGTCCCATGCACTTCTTCACTTATTTTTTCTTTTAAAAAAAAGGGTTTCAAGAGTGTTGCACCCCTTTTCAAAATCTAAGGTGCTGCAAATTCTTTTACAGGAAGATCCATGTAGCTTCTTCAAAAGATAAGCTATCCAATGTTTCCATATGTATTGTTCACAACTTCGATAGTGAACAAGGCTATAATACAATCATCAATTTACTGGGGCTACAATATATCATTATGGCTACTTGATTGTAGTAATATCATGCATAATATTGGACTTGAAAAGAGATCATAGATGATGTTGAGCTATAGAGAAATGTCACACATAGTAGAACTATGTCATATATCATTGTGAGGTAACCAACAATATTCACTTTACATGGTTCTATGATAGGTTCAGGTCTTCAAACTTCCAAGGGCATGATTCCTTTCGAATGATCCAAGATCTTTGCTTACAAACATGTCTTCAACAAAAGCTCTTCTCTACTACTTAAGTCTTAGTATAGAAAAACTGAAAGATGGTTAACTATGTTATTAATATCGAATCCTTTCATCGCTTGATGCCTATAGCTATGCAAGTTAGAAAATCTCCAAAAATCAGCTCAATTGATATAAGAAGTATAGATCATGTCATTGTAGAGTGTGCAAGACTTGGTTCACATTCATCATTTATCATTGTATGATGTACATATGCATTAATGCTCTGGAGCCTTACTAATGAACCATCAACATAGGGGCCTTGGCTTCTTTTTCTTTATGAGTTGAGTTGTACTTGTGTCTAGAACAATAGTAAACTAAGGTTCTTCTTTTCTAGGCTATGAGAGGAAGAGAAAATCAGAAGTTCAACAGAGAGATATAAGAAACAAATGTCAACATACTACCCAAGGCCATGAATGATCATAACTTTGATTAGAATTTCCATACTTTACTAGCTTTTTAAAATACCATAACTGTTTCAGGGCTTGCAAGAATGCCATGCATATACCAATATTGACTGAATATATGTATATATGTTGATTTTTGACGCCAATATTGCTCTTCCTGCAAATATGATGTCATGCACATACTGCATAAACCATGTCAATATATATACGCAATACCATAATGTCTTCTTATAATTTGAGTATCTATTTTATGCATACAACGTGGATAATTTTACATGGCTAAGATGACATCAATACCATATGCAATAATCATATCTGAAACCATACACTGATTTCTATATGGTATTGTCATACCAAAACATTTCCTGCTCTTTAAATATATTGCTTGAGACATATTTTATGTGCCAATGTGCTGAGAATCCAAAATTACATATGCGATGAGCCAAAAGAGGTACAATGGATTTAGAACCATGTGAGATGTCTAACAGTGACAGGTGCCTAATATCAAATGTTCAACAAAGAGAGAGAGTACTATAATTTAAAGTCAAAATGACTTGCCAATTTGAATATCCAATATGACTTCCCTTGGAAAAGTGAATAGCTGAAAACTGCAATATCATCATGTTGTTAACAGTAGTCAGCTAAGATATGGCTAGGGTTTCTTACAATCCACTATCGTTCCATTCAATTGATCAAGAAACCCTCCTTTCAACCGTGACTTTCCTTGGCAAGCAAGAGGTTGTCCATCGCTGGCCCTTAGAATTGGTTTGAACCCAAGATAGGTTTCTCGGCCCCTCTATCTAGCATTGTGCATGCCTGCAGACCTACCTAGAGTAATGGCTCTTAAGTGTGGACACAAAAAGGGGAAATTATTCCTTAAATTCATAGGTCGGCTTGAAGTTAGTGACCAAACATGACCTAACTTTCCGAGGTTGAGTTCAGACCTATAATGGCAGGATTACCCATACAAGTTACCCTAAAATTTCATCAAGTCATGTAGTTGTTTAGCTGATGAATCTCGGCCCTAGTTGTTTAAAAAGAAACCCAAATTAGACAACCTTGCATCCTCCTCAAGAGCTCAACTACCTTAGATATAAATTGGATCCCTTTGATGTAGAAAATGAGGTTGAAGGCCCCTCTAATATACAAATTGTTTAAGGTCAAAAGACATGGTCGTTGGGATTTTTTATGATGAGGCCAACCTTGAAAATTTGAACATGAGTGGGCATAAATTCAAAAACACACTTCTACTTGTCCAAATTTGATGATCTTTAGGTCGATTTTGGTCCTTTTAAATGAGGAGTTCAATGCAATAATAATCTCCAACAAATGAGCTATCCAATGGTGGAATTTGGCCCTAGTTTTCAATTTTGATAGACCTCAATGAACCGGGCTTTAAAAAAATACATGAAATAACTATTTTTTAACAAAAAAACTAAAACCATGATTCCAAACCAATAGAGATAAAATATGCAAATTGTTTTCATCTATATACCATGAAAAGGTGAATATATCAAAATGGAATCAAGAGCAATACATATCAACAACAAAAAACATAATCAATGAGATCGTAAATGGACTTTAGAGTCCAAAAACAATGCTACAAGCTATGGGGCTACTTACCTACTACAAGTCTACATATCAGTGATCAACATGATCACTCCCCATCATGATCAAACTCATCACCACTACTAGACGTGGGAGCATCAACATCGGCTACATAAATAATCTGGCTTAGAGTTTGAGGACTCCTAATATTCCTCCGCAACCTCAATAGTATTGGTAGTAGTAGCAGCAAAACTAGACATCAAAACTACAAATCACTGATCTACATGACCACTCGTGAAACTCATCATTGATTCAACACTACTAGAACTGGAATCATCAAAAAGAGATACATAAACATCATCTAGCTCAAAGTCTTTAGACTGGGATTGCTCAACCTTTTAATATGCCTAACCAATGATTTTGGTTTGAGTGAAGGGTTCATCCCCTCAACCTTATAATGTGGTAGAAAAAGCTTAGCATTCCTAACCAGTTATTTTCCTTTGAGTGAAGGATACATTTTTGTTAGGGCCATGGTAGACGATTTCAACAATCAATACCACCAACATCAACGACGTTCAACAATCAATGGCACCAACATCATCTTGCTAAACCTTGGTGGTTATCTTTAGCAAGACATGTTTCTTGACAATTGAAGTGTGCAGTTCTATTCATGCTCTCATATCAGCTTATATTTGGTTTGGCATCAAAACTTGAAGATTGGTTCCTTTGTTGCTAGTATATGTCCAGGCTTAGAAAAGTTCTATTGCAGAAAGGATTGGCTACTTTATTTTCAACTATTTCTTGTTATCTTGTACCCTTGTGGGTCTTAACAAACACCAAAATTGCCAAGATTATTCTGTCAGGGGACTCCTCCCTTATCATGGATATTAATAATATGTCCAGTGGTTATATTGAATATTTGGAAATTTTATTTTTTCGTATTGAACTCACATTCAAGCTATTCATGCCTTCCTGTACTTAGGAGTAGTCTCTGAAGGCTCAACAGAGATGGATCAGTCTGCTAAGCTCTAGAGAGATCTGCTTTGATGTCTTTTCTGCTAAAATATCTATAAGACCAAAGTCAAAGAAACATCAATATGTAATTTCAACATTTTCCAGATACATTTTGTTGTTTTGGATGATAGTTTCATTGAATTTCGTATGGTTCTTAGAGCTATGCAGAAGGTTGGTAGGTTTACATTCTTATTCAAGTGAGAAAAGGTATTATTTTAGCCTATGAGGTGACCAACATATGATTATCTTGATGTGAGCTACCATGGCCCCTAGGGTCAAAAAAATTCCATATTACATCAAAGAGGACAAAACCATCTTGAAAATTTTAACTATACATGTTCAAAAGCCTGCACATAAAAAGCAGAAAATCTTTACTACATGGTTTCTAGAAGAGAAAAGGATTATTGAGGTCAATTAAAACCAGTTTCTTCTAAAGCTCAGGAGTATCAATGAGAGAATAGCGAGATTGGAGATAAAAGTGGTGGAGTTATGATTCTTTGAATACTTGTACAACTAGAAAACCTCCTCCATCTATTCTACTCTGCTCCTTAAAATAAACTAAAAAAGTAGGTGATTTTGTTACCTCCTTTTAGAGGAAATTGAAATAGTTTAGAATGTACATCTTGAAATCATTACAATTATAAATTATGTTGACCAACTGTCCAAAAGATGAAATATAGTTGGATTTTTTACTAATCATGCAATAACTTATATGGATGACATCTCCTCTTCAATAGAACTACCCAGGACCACTAGCAGCATATCATTGTTCTCCTTCAACAACCAATAAAGTCCATTTCACAATTTGGAAATAAGGTGTCTCTACTATCTGTATCAATCCAATTACATCAGAAGGGGATTTATATTGTTCTATGACTTTTGATGGTCTGTAAATATGGTGAAAATTGTTTTTTCAAAAGTTGAGACAATTTCACTGAGTAGGGAGAAGATCATGGGTGTTTTAATCTAGATTATAAGAATTTTTTGGGCCCATTACTATCTCCTTTCATAGGGACATGTCTTTTAATATGTTTGATCCTCTAATGTGTCCAATCGATTTTGTAACTCCCATTTAGTAATTATAGTATTGTCTCTCTAGGTAGTGGGAAGTTACATTATTTTTCGAAAACATGGAAGGAAAATTTTCCCTATTTAAAGAACGAACTTCTATAGATACATGTATTTCTATATGATTTGTCCTCTAATGTGTCTCAGTATTTTTATAACTCTCATTTAGTAATTAGAGTGTTGTCCTTCGAGGTAATGGGAAGTTATGCTAGTAAAAAAATGGAAGTCTTTTTTGAGGGCGAAGACCGGGATATGTGCTACATGGTCTGATAATCTTTCCTAAAGTTTGCTTGCCCCTTTCCTATGAAATGGCCCTTATCCAACAAATCAATTATTGAGAGCATTAAAAGAATGGAACACTGGTGGTGGCTTAACATTCCATTGACCTCACTAGTGAATTTCCATCCTGTTGGCTAGTATCAGATGCATTTTAAGTGGAAAAAGTACTTCAACCTATGACTGTGTTCTATCATTTGATATAATTTCAGTTAGAATATGAGTCGTAAAACCATGAACTATGGTGTCATCTTTGTGGTACTAGATTGACCTTCTTTATAGAATCAATTGGTGGTACAATATTATTGCAGGGAAATTTGGGTTGGGAAGAATGGATATCTACCATATATACACTTTTAAGGTCCACACTTAACCATACAAACACAATTAAACAACACAAAATTTCCACTTAATTTGATTCTTGCCACCGGGAATCAAGAAGTGCATATGGTATTGGGAAAAGGTACATGTTTAAAAATGTCGTTTACAAATTTGTAGGAAACTGGGAAATGGCATGATGCAATAATTAATTTGTAAATGAAAAGTTGCTATAAATGCATTGCAAAGTATTATTGTCTGACATAGGACTGTAGGAATAACAAATTTTTTGAAAACAGTACAAATACAATTTCCCAGCTTTACTACAGGAACAAGTTTTGAATCGACTTTTGTATTACAAAAGCCTCCACATATATTTTGGGGACTTGGCCAACATGTCAATTTTTGGAGCCACAACCTCTTTTATTGTGGATTTCTAGGACCCTTCTCAGGATTGAGTAGATATAGGCGTTGATACTATCTTGACTCTTGATAGAAAGCTATTTTTGTATTGCAGCACATGAAACTCCATCAAGGAATAAATAATCTAGGCTTATTTGATTGAGCATATATATGGATGATCATCATTAACTCCAAGATGCCACTAATTCAGACATGTGCTTTTGGTACCCTGACATTATGTTTGACATTTTCCTATGTGAAATTTTGTTTGACATCTTCCACTTCCTTTGTTTCCACTTTTCTATTTTCTAATACTCCAAGGCTGGATTTAATAGGATCCCCTTCTTCATTGTATGATGGTTTTCTGTTGTAAGAAATCTAGACATAACCAGTCCAAGATAGATTAGATTCCTTAGTCTCCAATTTTTTATATATTTACCTTTTGATCACTAGGAAAATAGTGCCATCAACATTCAGTACAGGCAGGCTGTCAATGCTTGCAGGGGTTTCTGAGAGCGAAAAGGCATTATTCCCTACCAAAAATGAGTGATTTCCTTTTTTTATCTCAAGTGAATCCTCCGCAATGAGCACTGGCATGGCATACATGTACTGGTGTGAAACTAATGCCAACAAGAGCATGCAGTCCAGCTCCTCAACAAACTTTGATGTCATATGCAAATGCATTGAGAAAGGCTAAAGCCGCAAATCCAAATCTCTTATTATGGATCTTTCCATATCTAATATTTTATCATAGATGTCTCCAAGAAGAATATCCAACTCTTTTTTCAATGAAGTATGATAAAAGTATGATTCCTGATGATCCATTTCACCTGCAAAAGCAAACTTTGTGTCTTTAAGATTTTCCAATTCACTATCATCGAGTTTTAGTCCAGAAAGGCACAATTGATAACCAATTTGAGGTATATACATAATGGACCCGTGTTTGGTATTATTAGCTTGGCATGGGAGGCATTTTAGCTCAAGTGTTGAAATCTCCTCAAACAAGCCCTCGTATATTTCCTTCAATTCATCCAACTCTAGACAAATCCCAGATGAAATCATCATTCCATATTTATTTCTATTGCTTTAATTTAAGTCAAAGACTCTATTTATCAGTTCAAACTTCATAGATATGGACAATCGCAATTGTAATGCATGTAAAATCTTGTCTTACAATATTCAAATTGATCATTCCTGCATGCTCTCTGAAATCCCAATTTCAAAAAATTTCCTTGTATGTAAAATGGAACTCATACTCTTTGAAATTATTGTCCAATCATCCAATGTTGACAAATAACCTAGACACCGAAATATCAAGTAGATTTGGAATATTGTTGTGCTAGGCTTGCATCATTTCATCACAAAGGTGGAGCATTGGTATAGCATTGAGACGCTCATTCAAAATGTTGAGATCTAATATAGACCTTAAGAACCAAGTCCTTAAATTACATTAGCCCATGGCAATGACACACTTGTTAAACATGCCAAATAACAAAAATCCTTCCTTGGATTTTCCAATGCCCATGCTACTTGGATGCTTATCAACTTGAAAATTTTGCAAGGCATCATAACCTGTAGCATCGATTTTCAGAAATTTATTTAATGATATTTTTGAAACGTTGTCAAATTTTATTGGTGCGGTGTCATATTCCTTCATTTCAATAGTGTTTACAAGCATCTCTTGTTGTAGCATAGCAAGAAGGTCCCCAACAGCGGGAACTTGCACATCAGTTTCAGTGTTCTTCATGGAAATGAATTGTTCATGAGCACATGCACAAACCACCAAATGCTCTTGTTCATTCACAAGTTTTAAACACTTTTCCAAAAGCTTAGCATGCTTCAACCTGTTGTTTGGGACATTTGAAAGTAACAACCTGTGAGCCAGCCAATACTCAACGCTTCCAACAATTCCTCAAAAGGTAGCTATTAGATCACCATGATTAGGAATATCAGAGTTATCATTTCGAAAAATGTTGCAGTACATACAAAGCTCAGGTGCAATAAATAAAAATATTTCATTCTTTATGCGATCATCTGAATAAAATTTAAGAACCTATTCAAAGATTGATAACACTAAAGTGACTGCTCATATAATTATCTGCAAGATCTCTAGAGAAAATTTGCAGGAAAGCATTTCTTTGTCATAAAAGTATTGTTTTGAGAGCAACCTCGAGTGTACATTTCTATGGATATCTTGAGCTAGTTTTCCATTTATAATGTAGATGCAAGAGCTGGAGGATGGTAATGATTTTGCATGGTATTTCTCACACAAAATCAGTATTGCAAGGCCCTAAATAAAACTAAAATCTTGTATTCCCAATTGAACCATGATGCAACCAGACATGTTGGTATCCAGTGAATTCATTTTTTTGTTATTTTGGGTGTAAGGGTTTTCATGCTGAAACTTTGTTGGGGTTGTATCCAAAGAGCTAGATTGAAGAATAATTGGTCTGACTTCATATAGATATGGTAGCACAACTGATCCAATGGCTATTGATTGAGTTCCATCCTGAAATAGCTTGTAGTCCTTTGAGAGCACACATGTATGTAGAAGTGTATGATTTTGGAGAAGCCAAATCAAACATTGTTCAGGGAGGGTTGGGTCATTTGAAAAAAAATGTACAAATACCTGATATTCTTTAATGTCAGGCCTGCTCTTCATGCAACAATATGCATATTCTTTGACAACTGTGTGAGCTGCAAGAAGTCTGATTTTCACCTTACATCCAATCTGTTTTACAAATGAAGGGTAATAGAGGCCTCTAGATGTTAACAGTGGCGATGAAACAAATTTTGGGTCTGCCCTCTTTAGCACACAGAGGAAACTAGTCCAGTCCAGGATAGATTAGATTCCTTAGTTTCCAATTTCTGATGTATTAACCTTTTGATCACAGGGACAATAATGCCATCAACACTCTATACAGGCAGGATGTCAATGCTTGCTTACTTGTTTACTTAAGTTTCTTCTACCTATCTCTCTCCATCCTATCTCATTTAGGAATTTCTATCTTTCTCCATCCCATCTCATTTAGGAATCTCTTTGATATATAGATGTCATTTTAAAGTATTTAATTCCTTCTTCTTCTTTTTGTCTTGATGGATGTATTTTGGCATTGGAAACTTCTACAGTTGCCTTTTCAATACTGTGGAAAATCCGTTTTTTCAGTCCACTCACACAAAACATAGAAATCTTAAAATTCTTATAATTTCCCAATATTGACGGGAAAAAATGGGAATAAAGCTACTCATTTCAAAAGGACAACATTAAAATTCAAAAAAATAATTGTAGACTTGAATTTTTTTAAAGAAATGTCATGACCTAGACATAATTCCCACATTTTCTAGTAACAATTTTTATTTTTATTTTTATTTTATAACCTTCAACACTCCTGGCACGAAACACCCTCTCTACGCACCTCAAGTTAGCATGCACCATCAGCATTGGAACACAATAAATTTCATTGCAGGATTTAAAGTGGAAAAAGGAGGGCACTTAGAGACAAGGTAGGAACAACGTGAGTAAAGATATCGTCAGATGTTGGTGCAAGTGATAGAAATTTCCAAAAACATTTCAAACAACGGAAAACCAGTCCAGTCCAGGATAGATTAGATTCCTTAGTTTCCAATTTCTGATGTATTGACCTTTTGATCACAGGGACAATAATGTCATCATCGTTCTGTAGAGCGAGGGTGTCAATGCTTGCAGGGGTTTCTGAGAGGGAGAAGGCATTGTTCCCTACATAAAATGAGTGATTTCCTTTTTTTATCTCAAGTGCATACCCTGCAGTGAGTACTAGCCTGACATACATGTACTCTTATGCAACTAATTCCAACGAGAGCATGCAGTCTAGCTCCCATATGAACTTTGATGTCATATGCAAATGCATTGATAAAGGTTAAAGCTGCAATTCCAAATCCCTTATTATGGCTCTTTCCATATCTAACATTTTATCATAGACGTATCCTAGAAGAAGATCCAACTCTTTTGTCTTTGAAGTATGATACAATTATGCTTCCTGATGATCCTTTTCACCTACAAAAGCAAACTGTGTCTTTAAGATTTTCCAGTTCGCTATCGTCGAGTCTCGGGAGTACTTAAAGTTACAAATGTGTACTGCTTATAAATAAAACAACAAACACTTTAATTGAACCAGTCAATACATAATCTGTAGTTTTATCAAATTTGAAAAACAAAAATTAATATTATAGCTCCAAACTCTGTTGTATGAACTACTCTACTGAAGGAAAATGTGTTGTAGCTGGAGCACTGTCCAAGCAATTCAGGTAAACTAACACCAATTTGCACATTGAAATGTATGCTAAAGGGTGGCAGTACACATGGGTCTGAGAAAAATTCAACGATTTTTTTTGTTAAACAATTTTTGCTTCCTTTCATTTGATTTGCTAGTTTATTTTTCTTGTAATGATAAAACCTATTATCATTTATGTTTCTAATCTTAGTCTTAGCTGTAAAATTTTTGGTGAATGAGTTGATTCAGAAACAATGTTCATCAATTTCACCTTGAAATGTACATGGGATCCACCATGTCAAAACCAAACCTTCGCTCAGGCTAGTCCATTCAATGAAACTGAAGGAGGCATTTGATCTAGTTTGGACTTTGGAGTGATGAAAAATGGAAAAGAAGAAATGAAAAATGGAATATTTTTCGTTACTTAAAGTTCATTTCTTGTGACATTATGCTTCCTGGACCATCTATCTTTTATTTCTCCTTACTATCTATTGTTTATCATTCTTAATATTCTGCAGCTCTACATCTTTTGCGACTTGCCAAATCGTTAGGTTTAGTCAAATAGCTTGTGATGGGTATATGGTTAAATCCTTTATAATTCTCTGAAAACAAACCCTAGATATTGGTGATGTAACAAGCATGCTAACC
The DNA here is from genome assembly GCA_034641835.2 of Pinus albicaulis. Taxonomy (NCBI): domain Eukaryota; kingdom Viridiplantae; phylum Streptophyta; class Pinopsida; order Pinales; family Pinaceae; genus Pinus; species Pinus albicaulis. Next base: position 573,733,059 of record CM076575.1, on the reverse strand, counting down.
CTTTAGGCCTTCAGTCAAATAGTTGTAGGGTTTGAAGGGGTTGGAGATTTACTGTATACAGTAGAAATCTTGTTTCTTGTTGGGCAAATTGCGATGCATAGATTGTATATATTGGTAAATCTTTTCCGACTTTTTTCAGGTCCAAGTTTATGCTTGCTGATATTTTCCAATATTTTCCCTAGTGTTCGAGTGTTTCTGAGAAGTTTATTTCCAAACCTTCTGATATTTTTCCGAAACGATATTTGTAACATTGTAAATATTTTCTTAGGTTGGAGGCTTTTGGGGGATCTTTAGTATGTTGCTTTGTGTAGGGTGTGGAAATGTTCAAGTGCAAAAAGTTTCATCTCTAAAATGTTAAATATCCGGATTTTTTTTTTTTTTTCAGTTGTTGGAATGTCCATGTAAGGGGGAATATATTTCACATATTTCATAGTGTTGTGCAGGGTTGGTTATAGGCATTAAGAACCAAGTACTTAAAAGATGTCAGCCCATGACAATGACACACTAGTTAAACTTTCCAAATAACAAAAAAAATTCCTTGGCTTTGCCAATGCCCATGCTGCTTGGATGCTTATTAACTTGAAAAATTTGCAAGGCATCATAACCTATAGCATCAATTTTCAGAAATTTGTTTAATGACAACTCTGAAACCCTGTCAAATTTTAATGGTGCGGTGTCATATTCCTTCATTCCAATAATGTTTACAAGCATCTCTTGTTGTAGCATAGAAAGAAGGTCCCCAACAACACGAACTTGCACATCACTTTCAATGTTCATCATGGAATTGAGTTGTTCATGGGCACATGCACAAACCAACAAATGTTTTTGTTCATTCAAAAATTCCAAACACTTGTTCAAAAGATTAGCATGCTTCAACCTGTTGTTTGGGACCTTTGAAAGTAACAACCTGTGAGCCAGCCAATACTCAAGGCTTCCAACAAATCCTAAAATGGTAGCTATTATATCACCATGATTAGGAATATCAAAGTTATCATTTCCAAAAATGTTGCAGTACATACAAAGTTGAGGTGCAATAAATAAAAATATTTCATTGTTTATGTGATCATCCGGATAAAACTTGAGAACTTGTTCCAAGATTGATAAGACTAAAGCTACTGCCCATATAAGCATCTTCAAGAGCTCTAGACAAAATTTGCAGGAAAGCATCTCTTTGTCATAAAAGTCTTGTTTTGAGAGCAACCTGGAGTCTACATTTGTATGGATGTCTTGAGCTAGTTTTCCATTTATAATGTAGATGCAGGAACTGGAGGATGGTAATGATTTTTCATGGTATTTCTCACACAAAATCTGTATTGCAAGGCCCCAAATAAAACTAAAATCTTGTATTCCTAGTTGAACCATGATGCAACCATATGTGTTGGTATCCATTTAATTCATTTCTTTGGTATTTTGGGTGTAAGGGTTGAGATATCAGCACCTTGTTATGGATAGACTTGTGCACATCTTGCACCTTTACTTCACTTTGTTGAGCATACTGATTATACTTTGCACTTAGTACAGTCCTGTAATTTTCCCATAATCATGCAACTTCACACTAAACACAGTTCTGAAATTTTTCTCTTTAACACAATCATATATCTTCGTATATAATAAGATACTCTGTCTCCCTCCTTTGTATAAACACAGTCCTAAACTCAGATTTATTGCAGACCTAAAGTTCCGCACTAGATCACGGAATATTTATATCCAAACCACAATCCTTTTCTTTGTTGATATAACATCCTATTATTCAATCCACAGTTTGTTGAAAATGCAACAAGATGATGGAGCTTAGTGAAATGAAGTTGCCTTCACTAAGTGGGCCCGCAGGTTATTTTTGGCGCAAAGTCTATTTTTAGACTATGTCTATTTTTAGACATATGGAGCGTGGTCTAGGAGTTGCAGTATGCTATTCTTGGATGATTGGTCGAGTTGGTAAAAATAGATGGACCTCTATTTTTAATATAGAACAAAGTTCATTTTTCAACGTTCTGTCTAAAAACAGGCTGTTTGCTATTATTAGCCCTTAATAATATTTTGGACTATAAACTTCAGCTTTATTCTTTACCAAGATTGTACTATTGCTGTATGTGGGCTCTTACACCCCATGCTGCATGGGGAGCCACGCTATTCCTAAGGGTTTGGTGAGCTCATGCATGGTTGACTTCAGTTAGGACTTCAGTGGCAGAAGTTTGGTGGAGTTGATGAGACAGTTGGTGGAGTTGTATTCGGTTTAACTTAGTTGAACTAGTTGAGATTAGTTTAACTAGCTAATCAACTAGTAATGAGTGGAGTGAATTAAATATTATTTAATTCACTAATTATTAACTCATTATTCAACTCAAGAACACATCAGTTCACTACAGTGCGTGGACAGTTCAGTGGAGACCAGTGGAAGAGGTAGATGAAAGGGTGAGTTTGTTATTAGTTGCGACAGCAGTTGTGCATGAGATTTGCACAAGCATTGGAGGAGATTTCCCATGAGGATTGCGCAGTTGAAGCCAAGGAGATTCGAACTTGGATCTCTCATTGAACCAACTTGGATTGCGCAATAGAGGCAGGCAATTAGTGGATGAGTTTTGAACCTGTGACTTGTTCAAAACTGAGCTAGTTTGTGTGTAACTTTTGGAGACAGTACTGAGTACTTGTGAGGAGTATTGTAATGAGATTGTTACATGTCCTCTTCTATTATAATATACAAAATAGCTGGGGGTTTTCATCTATAAGCCTTCCCCATTACATATTGTGTTTATGTGCGCATGCGACTGTTTCTATTTCCGTAAATTGTTGATCAATTGTAGAAGAGATTATGTGTTATACATGAATTCGAATTAATGTATGATTAGGATAATCTCAGTGGATAAATCTTCATTATTCAGCAAATTTTCTACATGGTATCGGAGCGAATTGATCATCGGGATCTATTGCAGTGATTACAATATTATTTCGGTAGACAGAGTCTATATTGGGCCAGGTAGCCTCTGGATCCATCCTTTCTTTGAAAGGTGATATATCCAGTAAATGCCCATACATTCAATCTCTGTGCTAGAAATAATTTGTTCTCACAGATCCAGAAGCAGTTGAGTTTTTGAGCTTGGAAATTCAATTTTGCAAACAGATTGTTTTCTTGGTGCCGTAGTTGAAAATGTCTTTCAATCCGCTATGCACTTAATATGCTCCTCAAGGCGCTCGAATTATGTTGCATGGAAAGATCTGGATGGAGGCAATATTAGAAGATAATGAGTCAAGGAGTTCGTAGATATGGATGTCCAAAAGCTTACTGATCCTACTCAAGTTGAAGCTTGGCAAAGAAGATGGTTAAATGTCGAAGGATCTCCACGAGGGCTGAAGGATCACATTGTATCCACTGCATGGAAAAGCTTCTCCATATTTAACGTGAAAGCGTTGACAGATCTATTCTGCAGCAAGAGCGACCAAAGGAAGCCGGCGCTTCAAGGATAAGCTCAAACATTAAGATGGAGAAAGGCGACAGACGCTGGCACTACGAAGTCTACCCGTTTCCAGATGAGCCGGGAAGTGTGGGGGACTGCCGATGAAGAGGATATGGTAGACCGTTCTCCTGTCTTCCGAAGGCTTGGCATTCCTATCGACTGCCAATGGCTCCGGGAAAGTTTCCTGATGGGAGCGACTTTGGGCGGATCTCATGCAAGAGGAGATATGAGGACTACTGGGACTCGATCTTCATCAAAGGTATCCGATGAAGAAAATTTCACTTACGCCACAAAGAAGGGGAAGAGAAAGCTTCGCTCCGGGGGTGCGTAAAGGCAAGAAGCAAGACATGTCCAAGGTGAAGTGTTTTCATCACACCAAAGATGGGACACTATGCCACAAATTGTCCGCAGAAGAAGAAAAACAAGGTTGTTGGATCATGCAGCGGAGAGGCTTTGGCCTGGGCCAATTGATTTTTCTACGATCACATGCTTGGTCTCAAGTGATGGGACTGCATGGTTCTGCATGCTGGTGCGTCATTTCACATGATGAGATCTGGATCCTGCTTTCGCATCCGGAGGAAAGATCTCTCGGAGTGCACATCGAGATGGGCATGATGGTAGATACAAGTACACGTGTATCGTACTACTTTGAGAGGAGTCTGGTAAACTCCTTTTAGAAGAAGAAGCTTTGCATGTTCCAGATTGATGAAGAATCCGATCTCGTGGCGATGTTGGAAGACAAGGGTATGAGCTGTGGTCTTCGCCGAAGAAAAGGCTTCCCGCTAGCAAGAAGATAACCGGAGAGACCTCGAAGATAGGGTTCGAGTCAAGAACCTTATCAGCTTGCAAGTAGATGGTCACAACAATACATGCAAGGCGAGAGAAGTGGTGAGTTTGGGATGATGATGGCTACGAGTCAAGTACAGGAGATTACCACCTTCACCATGGGAGCTTTGAAGATCCTCACAGATTTTTAACAGTTTCCTAGCGGGGCACTCAAGGCAATGACGCTGCAAGGGGTGTACCTCGTGGGAAAGATGAAAGCCACCTTTCACGAGAAGGATAGTCACGCCACGACGATCTCAGAGAGTTTTCACATGTACGTGTGTGTCCTTTCGCAGGGCTTCGATAAACAAAGCACAAGTACCATGATCTTTGTTGATGATTTCTATGCCGTGATCTTCTTCATGCATAAGAAGAGCTTGTAGACATATTCAAAGTTCTCGTGAATTCAAGGCGTCGGTTGAGATGGAATCGAGGAAGCATGTGGTTTTAGAGTGATGAATGGTGGTGAATTCATCTCCACAATTCAAGGACTTTGCGCTGTATGATTCGGAGAGAGCTCACGCATCTCACAACCCACAAAGCAGAATCCGGGTTGCTGCGCTAAGAACAACGATCGTGGTACAGACGGCGCAAGCAGATGACTGGCTCCTACCCCTTCACTTGTGGGGCCGAGGCATGCACACCGCGCAGAGCAAGGTAGAAACCGTTGTCCTCACAAGATACTTGGCATGAGTACACCAGAGGAGGTTTGCAAGAGGCCCGATATTTCTCATCCGAGAATTTTTGGCTCACCCGTTTCATGCACGTGGACGATGACGCGTAGCTGGTCGGATCCGACCGTGCAGGTTAAATATTTGGTGCGGCACACGACACCTCACAACTATCGCAAGTGTATTTGTGACAAAATGCAAGACTATTGTGCGACGGACATCAAATTTCAGGAGGAGAAGCTGGGCATGCGTTGGTTCGCTTGAGAGGGAGCTACACTCAGATGCGTATGAGGAGCTATTAGTTCCTAAGGAGGAGCTTCCTGGATGTGATCACCCACAAGAGGTGTTCATGGAGGAAGAAACCACTCATGCAGCGCCAAACATCAAAGGGCACAAGCGCACCAGAAGCCGAGCGATTGGCTCAAGATGCAGAGAGGGTTGTAGGACCGACCTACAAGACAAATACAGCAGAGGCAACACCTGGGACCGGTACACTCGGATACATGGCTCTTTGTGAGAAAATGTGTCGTGACGCGTCATCCTCTTCGAGAAGCCGTGAGGAACCCGCACAGTAGATGCCATGGTGGAAGAGTAGATTCTATTGTGTCGTAAACAATGCATGGGAGATTGTCCCACGACCGTGAGGAAATCAGCAGGGTTCGGTGATGGATCTACAAAGTGAAGTTGTGGCAACAGACGGGGAGTGTGGGTAGAAGCACAAGGCAAGACGCAGTTGCCCGTGGCTTCTCGCGCATCGAGGGGATCGATTATGAGGAGACTTTTTGCACCGTCGCAGAAGGTACTCTTCCATACGGGACGATCCTGCCTCCTCAAAGGTAGATGGGATGTGGCACATCCATCACATGGATGTGAAGATCGTGGTTCCCCAATGGAGCCGCCGTAGAGGAGGTGTACATAGAGTAGCCCTCGAAGGTTTCGAGATCTTCAAAGCAGCAGAAGTCGATGTGTGCCGACCAAGAGAGCACCGTACGGCTGAAGCAGCACCTCGTGCTTGGTACACACCTGATAGACAGCTTATTTCAACGACTTGGATCTTCCAAGAGTGAGGTGGATCCTAACTCGTACCAAATTCTCGTGGAGGGGAAGTTGCTGATCATTGTACCGTATGTAGATGATCCGACTTTGACGGGTGATGAGATGTTGATATTTCATGCAAGGAGGACTCATGAGGAGAGTTCGAGAGGCTGACTTGGGCCTCCTTCATTATTTCTCGGGATTGGAGATTTGGCAGCGCAAAGGTGGACTCATCATTGTTTCTGTGGTAGCATGCCCTGGTGAGATTCTCGTGAGAGGTTCAAGATGCATGGCTGTGTCACTCTTCCGGTGGTTGAGGAAGGAGGATGCTATCACGAGGTAAGGATCCCAATCGTCTATCGACGCTGGTTGGGCCGCTATGTATCTCGGGTCAATACACGACCCGATATATGTTATGTTGTTAACCAGCTTTTCAAGCTATGGTTAAGCCTACCAAGCTCTTCCGGGAAGGCAGGCAAGCATGTATTATATGATTTGGGTGGCACACGGGGATATGGTCTCGGAAGCGATGGGTGGAGGACAGCTGGCTCCGCCCACCGGGCGCATTTGCAGGGAGCCCAACTAGCAGCAGACACCTTCTGGAGGAGTTCCCGAGATCGGGTCGACGTGGGGCATTTCCGTACAAAGAGAAGTAGCAGATCCGTGGCACCTGGCCTTTACAGAGGCCGAGTACATGGCAAGCAAGCTTGGTCGTATTGCGAGCTATTTGGATGAGGAAGATCCTCGTCTGTGATTGTTCGTGGCCGCACTTGGAGCCTACCGTGATTTATTGTGATAAATCAGATTTGCATTAAACTCTACTAATCCAGATTTCGCATAGATCCAAACACATCGACATCACTCATCATATCGCAGGTTGTGTTCATTGAGAATCATGTTACTTTCATATGTTCCCACTACAATCGTGGATAGCCGAGATCTTGATTTGGTTAGGCGCCAACATGAGCAAATTGAATTCCACAAGAGTAAGGATAGGGTTGCGTATAATCCATATCCTCATGAGAGGAGTGTTGAAAATGCAACAAGATGATGGAGCTTAAGAAATGAAGTCAACACTAAGTGGCCCGCAAAGTTATTTTGGCGCAAAGTCTATTTTTAGACATATGAGCGGTTCAGGAGTCATAAAGATGGCTATTCTTTGGATGATTTATTTCAGTTGGTGCCAGATGGACCTCTATTTTTAGACATATAGGTCAAGCTCATTTTTAGACTCGTCATTCAAAAATAGAAGTCAATAAATATTATTAGCTCCTTAATAATATTTGGACTATAAACTCTACTTTTTATTCTCTTACAAAGATCAGTTGAGCCACAGATGTGGGCCCATGCACCTGATGTATTAATTACGCTATTCCTAGGGTTTGGTGAGTCTAAGGTGATGGTTTACTTTGGCTAGGGACTTCAAAGGGCGTAGTTTGTGGAGTTGAGGAGACAAATGGTGGAGTTGTGTTTGGTTTAACTTAGTTGAACTAGCTGTGGTTTAGTTTAATCAAGCTAATACACTAGTGATGAGTGTGGAGTGAGCCCAAATATTATTTAATTCACTAATTATTAACTCATTATTCAACTCAAGAACACACCGGCTCACCACAAAGCAGCATGGATAGTTCAAAGAAGACCAGTAAGAGGTAGATGAAAGGGGTGAGTTTTCTATTAGTTGCGACATGAGTTGTGCATGAGATTTGCACAAGCATTGGAGGAGATTGTTAATGTGATGATTGCGCAGCTTGAGTCAAGGAGATTCAACTGGATCTCTCATTAGACCAACTTGGATTGCGTAATAGAGGCAGGAAATTAGTGGATGAGTTTTGAACCCGTGACTTGTTCAAAATCGAGCTAGTTTGTGTAACTTTGAGACAAAGACTAAGTACTTGTGAGGAGTATTGTAATCGTAGATTGTTACATGTTCTTCTTCTATTATAATATACAAAATAGCTGGGGTTTTTCAGCTATAAGCTTTCCCATTACATATTGTGTTTATGTGCTTATTTAACGCTTCTATTTCAAGTAAATTGTCGATCAATTGTAGAAGTGATTATGTGTTATACATGAATTCTAATTAATGTATGATCGTAGATAATCTCAAGGATAAATCTTCATTATTCAAAGAAATTTCATACGCTTTGTTCTCTCTTTATCAGACTTATATTTAAGTCCCTAAGCTCGAAAATCCTTAACTCTTGACCGGAAATTTGTGTCAAAATCGAAATCCACATGCTCTTTTAAATAGTTGATTCTATCGTAACAAGCAACCTGCACTTATGTTATGAGGCCGACTGACTGTGGGTATGTGAGCTGACTTGTCTCACTACCCAGGTTGTTTTGAGGAGATATCTGGTCGTTGATCTTGAGCATCATATTGAGCCACACCAAGGCTTATATGACAAGGTCTTGAGGCATACTTCATTGACGTGACTCTTCATATACATGACTTTTAATTAGCACATTTATGACAAGATGACAACTTAAAAGACATCAAGAAGAAGTCTTTTGACCTATAATAAAAACCTTGCTCATGAAACCCAACCTAGTTAGTTCCGCAACATTATTTGTCGATGTGCCGATGGAGTCATACACTACCTCCGGGGGTGTTCCTTTGGCACGCGAGGGATGTCGTTGAGTCCGCCCGACTAAAGTTACCCTTGGAGGCTTCACAAAATTGAGTTAAACATTGTGCCTCAAGGAGGAGGGGAGGGGCGTCCCCGAGTCGTGCGAGGTGACCAAAGTTGGACGCAGAAGATTCAAAAGATGCGGGATGGATAGATCGGATGGACCCGCATCCCAGTTCGCAAGGTCCCAAGGGTCCGCGAGAATGGATTCCCTAATGTTGAAGAGGGTCAAAGACCAAATGAGAGGGGCGGAAGGGGTTTGATTGTCAAAGATAGCACGATTTCTCCCCTTCCAAGTGTTCTAGAGTAGGAGAATAGGGAGGAGCCACCATGCTCTGGAGACCACTGGGTTGGAGAATCTGTGGGTCAGCCAATCTTCAAGTAGGGCTCTGGTGGTAGTAGGGGTGTCATCAACGTGGCCAAAAATATCAAAGGCTTGCGACTAGACCTGTTGGATTAAGGGGCAGTCCATGAAGATGTGATGGTGGGTTTCTTCAGCCTGCCAACAAAGGAAGCACATGGATGGCTCGGTGAAGCCCCTTTTAAGGAGACGATCCCATGTCAGGATACGTTTGTGAATCACTAACCAGAGGAAGTGGGCCAAAGATGACTGGTCCATATTATCTTCCAGACCTGAGTGTTGGGGATGACCGAGACCGCCGCACGAAGGAGATAAGCTTCCTTGATTGAAAAGACCCCGAAGGTCGAGAGGTCCCATCTTAATTTGTCCAAGCCTTGGGAGGCATGGATTTTCTGTTGGGCGAGATACTAGGCAAGCCGATCTGACCCATGGTGGGGTAGGTCTATAGGCCAATCTTCTACAGTTTTCCATTGGTGCCAACCATGCTTATCTAGTTGGTTGCGCCAATAATCTTGTATTGTCATGGCTCCACAGGAATGAAATAAGGGCATGAGATCCACCAAAGAATGGTCCTGAGAGAGGCGGGGTGATTGCTGCCAAGAGTCCTCCCAAAAGCATCCAGTTTCCCCGTCGTGCACCTCCTAGAAGAAGTGTGTGCAAATCAAGTTGCTATTATTGTTAGTGAGGTTCCAGATGGCAGACCCTTGAATATGGAGGGTGTGTGAAGGATTTCACACTCATTTTTCCCTTGGCCATACTTATGAGACCAAATAGTCTTCCACGGTTTCAGTCCCCCTTTCATCCAACACCACCATATTTGCATTAAGAAAAGCTGGGTCCCTCAAGCTCAAACCCCCCATCAATTTTGGGAGACACAACTTATGCCAGGTCACTAGAGGCCACTTTCTATCATCTGTAGTACCTCCCTAGAGGAATCACCAAAATAAGGCAATGAGTTTCGAGTAAATGAAATTTGGGGTTGGAAGAGTAGACAACTGGTAGAGGGGCATTGCTTGCAGGACAAATTTGAGGAGGGTGGCCCGTCCCGCAAGGTTAAGGACCCAAAAAGTCCAGTTAGAGAGCTTACTAGGCAATTTCGCACAAAGGTCTTTCCACGGGGCCATGCGTAGAGGATTGAACAGGAGGGGAACTCCCAGGTACTTGGAGGGGAGAGAGCCAACATTGAAACCCAAGGTTCTGGCTAAGCAAGCTTGAACTGGGCAAGGAGTGTTAAAGAAATATATATTAGACTTAAGCTTGTTGAGGAGCATACTTGAGGCTTCTTGGAAGTCCTCCAAGATGATGTTGAGCTGGGAAGCTTCTTTTAGAGTCATGGCACTGAAGAGGAGGTTATTGTCCACGAACTATTGGTGAGTCATGTCAATTTTTGATCCAGGCATATGAAGCCCTGTTATCTATTTGGATTGTTTAGCGGCCTTGAGCAAGCGTCCCAACCCTTCGGCAGCAATAATAAATAGGAAGGGGGAGAGCAGGTCCCCATGACGAATACCCTCAAGGACCAGAAATTTTCTGATGGTGTGTCGTTTATGAGAATGGAGAAAAATAGAGTGGAGATCATGGATTTAATCCATTGAATCCATTCAGTTGCAAAACCAAATGCCTGCAGGGTTTCTAGAAGGTAATCCCAGCTGAGGCGATCATATGCTTTCGAGAGATCCAATTTCAGCAACATTCTGCGAAGCTTATGTGTTTTGATAGAGTGGATGGTCTCATGCGCGGAGAAAATGCCATCCAGGATTTGACGTCCCTCCACAAACCCCGACTGCTCATGACTAATGATGCGGTGAAGCAATGGCTTGAGCTTGCGAACTATGATGGTGGAAAGTATCTTATAAATCACACTGCAGAGGGAGATATGCCTGAAGTACCTCAGTCTTGTTGCCTCCTTCGATTTGGGGATGAGGGCGATGAAGGTGGTATTAAGGGCGGACCATACTTGTCTAAGCTGTCATGATTCCTCCACAAACTCCCATATGTCATGACTAAAGAAGGACCATCCAGCCTTGAAAAAATTTGCAGTAAATCCATCCAGTCCCGGGGTCGTATTTGAAGGCAGGGCCTTCATGACTTCCTCTACTTTCGAAAGGGAGATTGGGCTTAGAAGAGCTTCATTTTGGTTTTGAGAGATCAAAGAGGGGATATTCTAGGTAACTTTACACAGAGCCTTCGATCTGTCATAACCTTCATCGTGCAACAGGGAAGAGAAGAATGCTTGTAGTTTTGTCTCAATGTCTTCGTGGTGGTCTAGACAGGAGCTGTCAGTTGCTTGCAGATGGGTGATTCTATTGCTTTGCCAATGTTGGATCATGGATTGGTGGAAGGATTTTGTGTTTTGTTCCCCTTCTCTCTTTGGATTTCTGCCGCCACAATATTTCCTCCTGTTGCTTCCGTTCCTTCAGGTCCTTGACCAAGAGATCTTATTTTTTGGCCAGCTCTTCCGTGCGGCCATCTTGGATAATTTGTTGTTCTACTTCCTCCAGGTTGGCTTCCAACTTCCTCTTTTCCTCAAGAATATCCCCGAAATTTTCCCAGTTCCATGCTTTGATATGGCCTTTGAGACCTTGCATCTTCTTTTGGAAAGATTGCATTTTGTTACTAGGTGGTGTACCCAGGGCTGTCCACCACGAAGCTAATTGATCCACGAATCCCAGGTGTCGCAACCAAAAAATGTTGAACCGGAATGAACGTCTCTGTGTGGGGAGGAATACAAGGATAGATCTACACTGATAGGCCAGTGATCCAAGCCGATGGAGGGGAGGATCTCAGAGGAGAGTCGAGGGTCGGTCATGATAAGGTGCTTCGAGAAGAGGAACCTGTCTAGCCTGCAGGAAATTTGGTTCTCTCCCCCTCGTCGATTGTTCTGGGTATGAAGCCCTTGGCGGGGGATGACATCAACGAGGCGGAGATCCTCAATAGTGTCATTGAAGGCATGCGAGGATGGGTCTAATCGACGGACTCCCCCACGCTTTTCTTCCAGGTTTCGAATCAAGATGAAATCCCCTCCTAGGATCCAATCTTCCTTACCCCATAACCTGCTAAGGATTTTCAGATGCATGAGGAAAATCGATTTGTCATGAGGCATAGCCGGCCCGTAGACCGTAGTTAGCTCCTCCACCAGTGTTCACCTGTCAAGCAAATCAAGGCCGACAACGTGAATTTGGTGCCTGACCCAGTATTCCAAGATAACATGTCCTGGGTCCCAAATAATTTCTATGCCCCCGGCAACTCCGGTGGCTTCTATCTTCATGGCTTGGCTATTCCTCCAACATCTATGGATTTTTTCCTTAACTTTGTCGGTTGCCACTTTCGTCTCCTGCAGAATAACTATTTAAGGTTTCTACTTTCCTATTTTTTCCTTAAGGGATCGGATCTTCCCCGGGCTATTGAAGCCCCTGATATTCCATCACATGATATTCATGAGGAATGAGCAACAAATTTGGGAAAGAAATCTGTCAATTGTCCCATCTGCCCTGACTTTAACAAAAGTTCTCCGGCTTCACGAATAAGATTTTTGGTATATTTGCGGCCCTTCTTGCTCTTCTCATATCCCTTAGGGTCTTGGAGTGTTATGCTAATTGGGGGGTTTTCCTCTGTACCCATATTGTGGAGACCTGAGTCTGCTCATCTAGGATGAGCCACCCATTGGTTGAAAAGGGTGCCAAAATGGTTCAGTTGATTACCTGGGATATCTTTGATGCCTGTCTTGCTCGATATTTTGAATATTTACAAAAAAAAATTCTCCTATGCTCTGAGCCTGTTGTGTCGCTCCTTAGCTTCTAGGATCCTGCTCATTTGCCTCAGGACCTCCTGGATGCGCCGATCTGATTCAGTGTGCTCAGGGATCTTTATCTTGGAGGAGAGCTTGTCTCCAAGGGTGGAGAGTAGCTTGTCAATGTCCATCGATTGAGGAGCTCCATGGGATGAAGAGAGGGATTGGGAAGGGGGGAAATGGATGAGGGCCAGGGATTCATCGGCTAGGGCCGCGAAGGAGTTTTTAGATTCAGGAAGCATCGACTTAGGGGAGGAGGACGAGGCCTAGGGTAGGCATGCGATTGGGGGCCCAAACGATCAAGAGGATTGGATTGTTGATTTGACTGCTGTGGCCGAGTGGCCCTGAATCGATGCCCTTGAACTAATTAAAATCCATCACCATACTTAGCCAGTGTAGTTGCACGAGCCTCTTCTACTACTGTTAACAGGCAGTCGTGGAAGAGATGATCATACTCATGGCACTTGTGGCATTTGAAAGGAACACGTTCATAATCCAGTGGTTGTGTCCATGTATAGTCATAGACCAGATCGATAGATTTCGACAGCAGTTGGGATATATTCATATGGACACAGATCCGAGCATAGGTCGCATGCCGTCGGCGTTTGGTGATCTCCGAGATCTTAACAAACGCGCCTATTGAGTTTCCGATTCCTCCAGGATATCAGGCTCCCAGAAATCATCGGGGAGGGAGTAGAGTCGAACCTAGACAAGAGCTGCAGTGAATTCCTCTTTGTCTGAGTTGTAGCATTCCTCCCAATAGTGGATGAAGAGGCTTGCACTTCCCATAAAATATGGTTCGTTCTCAAAGATCTACTTGCGGTCTTCCAGATCTTCAAAGATCATATTAAAGAATCCTTTGGCCCTGATTCGAAGCTCGATATTTCCCTTTGGGGACCACTTGTTCTGGATCCAAGCCAAAATATCTTGCTCTCTAGGCCAGATCCCCAAAAAATTACAGATCATTGCATGATCTTTCATATACTGTTGAGCTTTTTCTAGGTGGTTGTTAGCAATGACAAATTTGGGGTTGATTGCTGCCTTAGGAAGGCAATGACTTCTACCATCCTTTGCTTGCCACTGCACCCCCATAACTGGGTTTTCCGTGAATGAGGAGGAGCCCTTCGATCCATTGAGAGGCTGGCCTTGCACGAAGGGGGTCTGGTTTGCTGCATCGCGGTAGGACTGTGGTCCCTCCCACCGCGGCGTGGGGCCTGACATGGGTGCTTCCACCTGGGATTGGAAGGGTTCAGAACCTTGCAGAAGCAGTGCACGACGAGGGCAGAGCAGAGGATTGACGACACAGAAGGTTACGATTGAGCTGACGAAACCCTAGCAGAGCTCGCTAAGGATACTTCTCTTGCTGAATATATCAATGAATATTTATTTTTCACCTTTATTTAATGTTATGGAGTTTGTACTGTAAGAAATATTTGGAATTGGCTTTGTTGATTAGGTAATCAACATGGAATGGGGAAATTTCTGGTCTAGTCATTTGCCACAGACTCGTTATGACAATTATTTAGATGCAGATAGCTTGAATCCAGGTGGTCAGGAAAATTCCTAATTTCTAGCATGAAACTTTTCATTACTCAACTTTGTAGGGTTATTGAGTACCTGAAATATAATTTGAAGAAGTTATAATGGTTCTTTGTAGTTTTCTTCAGGGTTTTGAGAAACTAGTTTCAAGAATGTATCTTGGTGACATTGCGAGAAGGGTGATTCTTAGGATGGCAGAGGAGTCAAATATTTATGGATATGTGACCCCTTCAAGCCTCTTTGATTCGTTCATCCTCAAGTTTGTATGCAAAGATTTTTGTGTACAACCGTTTCACTACATTGATTAGAATTTTGTTTCAGTACAATTTTTCTAAGTCAATGGTTGCACCTATTAGAAGGAATAGTGGGATGGTTGTCTGATTGATTAGCAAGGAATTTGTTTCATGCACATCTGCTAAGCAAACATTCATGTCCGTTGGGGTATCTCCCTATTTGAGGAATAACCCATGCAACAAAATATAGTTCATCTAATGTTTCTCTTCTAAACATGTTTTTTCTATCCAAAATATGCAAGTTTTCCTTTTAACACGAAGTCTTATAAGAAATATTGTACACATTTTTTTTACATGCTTGAATTGTCTATCACATGGCCAAACTATTATTTTTTAGTACCATAAGCATTTTATGAAAATCAATGAAATTTACTATTTAATTTGGCAAGGCCTTTGGGTAGCTTCGGAAACCTAAAAGATTGAATGCGAATTATGTTTTGAGGATATAAAAAAACTTCATGGATAGAGCAAAAAATTTGGAAGATGAGTTCTCTGGGTAGTATTTCTCTTTGAACAACACCACTAGTTGCAGTGTTATAGTTGTTTATCAAGCTTCAGTAAAAGGCTTGTCCTTTTTTTATTGATTATTAATTGATTGAATTTTTATTTATACTTCTTGTTCTTTCTTGAAGTTTTTGTGCTAACTATTTTGAACTAATGGAGGATCAAACATTGATGGTATTGTTGTAATATGTTAAATTATTGTTTTTATTGGATCAAGTATTCGTTGTAAAAGGTCAATCAATGTGTTATATCTTGGAAGTTACAAGTATGGTAAATATGGGAAAACAATTGGTTCTTTGCATGTAAATCTGCAAAACATATCAAAACTACTCTCTTTTTTTTTTCATAATGATCAATGATGTTTTGAGTTTGAGTGATTGAGGATGGCCACAGGTGTACCCTCAAATTGGAAGTTTGGTGTTGGAATTCGGTGTGGATTTTCCATTCAAGAATCATTTAGAAACTGGAATCTGAAAGTTACATTTCAAAATAATCATTTTTGGGGGATTACTAGTGGTGATTGCTACATATTTTCGATGTTGGAAATTTGCTCCAAATCACAGCTAATATATTGTACCACAAGTGAGGAACACAATCGGAACATAATTGTATTTGCAATTTATCCACTTATATTGTAGTGATACATAAACATAAGAAAAACATTAATAATTTGATATAGACTAGTTGGCTTATTCATGTGTGATAATGGACCCAAATAGTAGTTCTTATCTGAAGAAATGCTCATCATACTTGGGCATTCTTGACATCATCGACCTCTAGCCCTGTATTTATTCATTTAGCATTCTAAATCATCCAGTTATATACATGTATACGAGGCTATCCTATTAGTGTATACTTTTTACTTCATTTCATTTTATTTTAGACTTAGCTTTGACAATTTCTAGGAGTTTTTTTTGCACTCCCACATTGTATAAGTAATCCACAACTTGATATATTTATCATGTAACTTAGTTGCCATGATTGTGCATAATCTTTCCTTAAATGCTGAATACTAATTTTACTAAGGTGTTATTTCCTATGGCGGCGTTTTATTTTCTTTGTTTATATACATCATTTGGCCACATAGAACCCACTATTGCCCAACTGAAGAAAACTTATTCGAGTTTCTTGTTTTTATGGGGAAAAATGACATTGACAATATTGCCAATGTTGAGGTATATATCGTATAAATCCTTTATAGTCTACTTTAGTTTATATTCCAGTGCTTATCGTCTTTCATGTCTTATACTCTGCATTGTATCTTCTTTCTTTTTCAGGAAATGAACTCAGTATTGATGGTAAGAAGCATGAATTAAAAAAAGAGGAGAACAATAACAATGGAGCGACAAAATGAAAATTAAAGAGAGAGAGAAGAGAATTGGTTTAATGGTACTTGTAGAGTCAATATCTCGCATAAGACACACATGGAGATTGATGGTCAAGTCTTCAGAGTTGGTGAATTCACTTGCAATGCCTTGGAAACACAATGATAATGTTTTGAAGTGATGAAACAATATTTCATGTGTAAATTGTACTCCAACCAATATTAAGTTGGAAACTCATATTGTAATACTTGGTGTTTTATATAATATAATTTATGTGGTTGAAATTATTTATAGTTTCACTTGATATTACTTACTATTGTATTTAACATATGTAACTTTGCGTTTTCATATTATGGGAACAAGTAAATTGTATGCCAATTTTTTTTTTTTTTAGTTGCAAAATCATACTAATTAATTTATGTTGATTAATAATGAACACATAAAAGCAATCTAAAACTACTAAATTAGTGGTTTATGTTTATTAATGATGAACACAAATAAAATGAATATACGAATAAATTATTTTCTTATAATGATTGTTAATGAAAGTAAATGAAATAAATATAAACTACTAAGTGGTCATTTATATAATGAATATGAAACTACCAAAAATAAATAAATGAATACTACAAATGAGGACTAAATTTTGCATATATACGACTATTAGTAGCTAATTTACAGTATCTTATAACACGACCAAAATTTAGTCATATTTCTTTGGTCATTAATTGGTTTAAACAATGACTAAAATTTACATATATATGACTATTAGTAGCTAATTTACAGTGTCTTATAACACGACCAAAATTTAGTCATATTTATTTGGTCATTAATTGGTTTCAAACGATGACTAAAATTTGCATATATATGACTATTAGTAACTAATTTACAGTATCTTATAACATGACCAACATTTTGGTTATATTTCTTTGGTAATTAATTGGTTTTCTCGGATGATAATTTAGTTATATATTTTGTTGTATATTTGGTCGTTAATTGTGGGAATTAATGACTAAATATACTACTAGACAATAAATTTGAGACAACCAATTAATGACTAAGCTAAAAACGACTAAAAGTTTGTCGCGTTATAAGATATTGTAAATTAGCTACTATTGGTCACCGACTGAAAAATAGTCGTTTATATGCAAATTTTAGTTGTTTTTTTAATAACTAATTAGCCATTTTTTACTGAATTAATGACTAAATTAATGACAAAATTTATGACTAAATATACTACTAGATAATAAATTTGAGATAATCAATTAATGACTAAGCTAAAAACGACTAAAAGTTGGTCGCGTTATAAGATACTGTAAATTAGCTACTATTGGTCACCGACCGAAAAATAGTCGTTTATATGCAAATTTTAGTTGTTTTTTTAATAACTAATTAGCCATTTTTTACTAGTGTCGATTATCCAATCAGGTTGGATAATAGAAATGGCACAAATCAATGCTTCCACATCCTCATCCTTTCTTGAGAGTCCATCTGCAACAACATTTAGCTAGAGTTTGTTAAACCAACAACCATTCCTGCATAAGATATTGTATTATTTTCCATATCACTAATACTTTCCATTGTTCGAACTGCAATATAGATTTGCAAAGAGATCCACATGATCTAAGCTTAGATCAGTCAGCTAGGGAAAAATCCTAGTCGCCGCGAGGGTTTTCATAGCTCCACCAATCTCTTATCCCATAATCCAATTTTATCATTTTAAATTCAATTATGAACATAGTTTCACTAACCGTTCTTAGCATTTTTAACTCGTTCCCTCTATTTATATGCATTTGGGAATTTAAGAATGAGAATATAATATTCTTAATTGAGTAGAACAATTTGGAAAGAAATTTCTATATTCAAAGCTTTAAATTTTATTTTATTTTTGATATGAATATATATATATATATATATATATATATATATATATATATATATATATATATATATATATATATTGATTTAAACTCTATTATAAAATAAAGATTAAACTAAAATTAAATTTTATTTCAAAATTATTTAAATAATTTTTTTACAATATTGTATTTATTGCATCGAGAGGCGCTCTCCAGTCTAGTATAAAAGAGATGTATTGTTATATAACCAATGTAGATGCATATTAACTTTGAATTTATGAAGTGCGAATAGGGATCAAATATCTAGAGGTGCAAACCTTTATTTAAGCTCCACTATATAACATGCACACACACACACACACACATATGTAGGTATTAAAGTTGGAAACTAGGGCCAAATTCCACTTTGGACAACTCATTTAATGGAGATCATTATTGCATTGAATTCGTCTTTTCGAGAGGACCAAAACTGACCTAAGGGTCACTAAAATAAGACAAGGAGAAATGTTTTTTTTAAGTGAAGCCCACACATGTGCAAATTGTCAAGGCTGACCACACCATCCTGTAGGCTCATGAAGCCCAATAAACATGTCTTTTGACCCACATCGACTCATATAAATAAGACTAACCTCCAACCTCATTTGGCACATCATCAACTCAACACATTCTTCGCTCTCCTCATCTGATTGGTTCTTACACCTCAAAGATTGCAGGAATTTCTCACACATGCGAAGGAAATGTGTCTTCTTCCGTTTGGGGTGAATTTCAGATTTTTTACAGGGTTTTGACTAGCGTTGACCAAGGGTTGTTTGACTTATTTTTACTACGATTTTCTTGGGATTATTCCTGTTTCTCTATGCCATAATGGAGGGGGGAAATTCGAGGAAGTATGGGCGCTTTGATCGCAAGCTTCTTCTACGCATTGACCAAGTTTTCTTACTCAGAATTGGACTTTTTGATTGCTAGTTGACCAACTAAGAAGGCTGAGTTGGAAAAAATTTGACCGAGCTGCTAAGGGATTGTTTTGAACTTTGGTTTTTGTCTGGTTATGACACACATTGCTTTTGTTTAATTATTGTTGACTGAGAGAAAAATTGCAGATTTGATTGGGTTGTTTTAGACAGTGATTTGGCAAGTCAATTTTTTTTTTGAATTTGTATTAATGTACTCTCTCTCTGTTGAACATTTGATATTTATAAAAAGAAGAATCGATCAACGATTTTCCCCATATTGGGGTTTTCCCCTGGTTTGAGACAAGTTTTTGTGTTCTTTTGTCTTGGCTCATCTTCTGCATTTTATTGTTTATGTTCTATCTACAATTATTGTCAATGTGATTAATGGTTTATGTGATTGCTACTGGAAAATAAGTGGAAACCATCATTGGGCTAATAAAAGGACATTGAAGCAATTGTTGTAAGCATAGGACATATCATTGTTATCTAAAATTAACAGTAGGCAAGTAGGCAACTTTACATTAGCAAAAATATAGTAGATAAGTTACATTCGGAGAATCATTGTGAGTCCTGGCGTCGAGGTCCCACTATTAAGAGCTTGATGGGGACCATTTTCTCCAAAAGGGGAAACTACTAGATGGTCTATTAAGAAGAATAAAAGTTTGTTGCAATGTCATTATGAATCACGAAGGTTTCACTACAGGAGCAATACCATAGCACGTGGGTTCATATTGGGGGATATATAATGAGGAAAAAATGACATAATATATTGGGAGATATATAGGGGGTAAATGGTTTTTATATAGGTAGGTGTAAAAATTGGAGCTCAAATTTAATGAAAAAATATAAAGGGGCATAAAAAATGTTAATGAAAAAATGGATACCTACAATATATAGTGAAAGTAGGGGCTTTTTAAATTGGGAAGGTGTATTGGGTTTATATTGGTAGGGGGTTAAATAATGTGTTTTTTAGAGGTATTTTCCAATATGTACTCAAATTAACGGTATTGTTTAATATGCTATGATCTTAGGTAATATGCTAGAGGTTCATGATTTCAGCCCCCGTGTTGTGCATGCAAAAATAAAATAACTTAGACAAACTATAAAAAATCTTCCATCAAAACATTTTATTATGAGAAGAGAGGAAATACTTAAGCAAATAAAGCAAGGTAGAGAACCTACTCATGTTGTGTGCTTGCCTTTGGAATCTGAAGGAGTTGTTTTCGATTGACTAGATTTTGCTTCATCACTTCTCCTATTTCCAGAAGGTTCTGCATCTTGAGTTTCCTCCACTATAAGGCATCCGAAAGAGTTGTGGCTTTAAGAAGAGGGATCCTTGTCGACGGGCTGGTAAATGATGATGGGAAGTGGATTTGAAGTACCCTCCTTGACAGTAGACTATTAATTTGAAGGCCATTAATCTGGCGAGCCTTTACCTCGCTCATCACCTGCAAAGATAATGGATGGAGAATGAGAGTGGGGTTGGTGAGAAGGATGTTGATCTTTAGACCTTTCTGAGGAGCTTGAGGATGTGTAGGAAGCATGCACAGGTGGAAAATCTATGCCAATGGTTGTAGAGATGTTGTGAAGCGAGGTTCCGATGCAGCTAGAATATGCATTTGATTCAACCACTCGTATTTATGCTCTAGTTTGAGTAATCTCTAGGTTCCATAAATGACACCCAGTAAGTTTCGAACTACCTAGTGCATTGCCAAGTTTTCTATGCTCCTACCTATAAGATGGCCACCCTGCGTATGATGTGATTAGGGATGTTGAGGTTGAATAACACCATGTGGTTTCCAAGCCAAGGATCATTGGGTGGGCGCCCATGCATTCTGCCTCCGCAATGAGCGTGACCATGTTCTTTGGCCATGGCATTGAACTGTAGGACTAAGAAGCTTGCGGAATGAGCTTGGGATGAAATGGCAGGGGGATATGTGAGATGTCAACATTTGTTCTCTTCAAATCATTGTAGAGAGGAATGAAGAGAAATATAGTAGAGTTGGTAAAGAGGCATGGTCACGAGCATTCAATGAATTATTAGGGTTGACAACAGGAATATCACCAAGTGGATGCGAAGGAGATGTAAGGGACATATTGCATTAACATGAGAGAAAAATACATGGAGAATAAGTGTGACACTAGACCGCCAGTTGGTGGTGTGCATCATTTCAACATTGAATGGTCTCTGGCCCAAGTTAATGGGGCACAGTTGGTGAGGAGACATCCACATTCGAGTCACTATAAAATAAATATTAAACTAAAACTAATTTTTATTTAAAAAAAATATTTAAATTATAAAAAAAAACTTAATAATATTCACTATATAGTTTTAAATATGAATAAATCTCATTGCATATATGTTTGTCAATCAACATGAAAATCTCACATATCAATGTTTTAATGTGTTGTTGATATCACCAACTGCATCATTTATTTTTACTATATTTTCATATTACTAGATTAATACTATTTTTCCAATTCTAACAAGAGTTGCATGCAACAAATGTCCCTGGGGTTCATAATGAATAAATATAAAATAAAAATTATTAATATTTCAATCACATTTTTATAATATTTCTTCTTTCTATTTTTAATTTATTTTAAAAGCTTGAAAACATATAATATATTTTTAAATTATATAATAATTCATTACAGTAAATTATATGTAATTTTAAATGCCATTGGAGTAATTATCTCTCCATTTCTCGTAGCATTCAAAATATGATCCATCAAAATAACAAGCATGTCGTTTGAAGAATAGTAACATCATACCGCTCCATCAGCTACTACATTAGGAAGATTGAGATCTTCACAAGACTCTTTGACCCCTATCGAGAACAATTTTGCATCATAATGTCGAATGATGTTCATTAGCCAAGACAAGTCATAAAAAGTCGATTTCATCGGCCCTTTCATCGGATTTAGATTTAATAGCTTTCACATCTTCCTTAAATTGGTTTTGTAAGACATGGAGCATTAAGGATAGTACAGAATTGACAAATGTGCACCTGTAGCAACAAAATGGCCACTTAGCAAACCTATTGCCACCTTGTGTGACAAATTTAATCCCGCGCTAACATTGTATAGCGATTTTCACAAGTTGAATGCAGGGGGGGTGGAGGTGGGGGTGGTAGGTTTTAGAAACCATGGAGGGGCCCCCTGCTATTAACCTCTGACCACCATGTATGAAAAGGTTGTTTGGGAGAAACAATGAATCTCAGAACCCACCCCCCCCCCCCCCCACCCCCCCTCTCCAACCCCCCTTCGTTAAACTTCAACCATTTAGGCGGGGGGGGTGGGGGGGGGCGGGTCTCCGTATTTGAAATCTAACCATCGATTTGATCCAATGCCTCTCTAGCACTTATCAAAACTGCAATAGGGGATGAACACGTCATAATTTTCAACTGAGTCTCACTTGGTTTCAATTTCAATTTCTTTCCTTTATTGGTGCAATATAATCCAATGCAAATTCCAGCTTCTTCTACATTATCCATATTTTAACAAGTATGACCTTCTCTATCATCAAAACTCTTTGGTTTTTTTTTTTTGATATAAGGGACTAACAAAGAATTCATTAGTAAAAGCATAACCTTTGAAAATTACACCTTGCAGATTTTCCAAATATATATTCTACTAATTGACATGTATCATAATATTCCTATAGGTGTTGGTGTGCAAATGTCCTTAATTCTGATGTACAATATATAGCCCCACATTCCCTTTCCAGTGGTGGGAATTCTCAGTAAACTCAACAAATATTGCACTTCCATCTTCTTTTTTCAGTGGGGAAGAAAATTGTTTTGCACATGAAAATGATGTGCATGGTATGGCCTCTTTAATCTCCCTAACATTCACATCACAATTGTCCATCTGGATAATGCTAATTCCTAAATGTATTTTTTCACATAGGCTAAAGAAAGCCTAATAAATGGAAACAACCTTTGAGAACTTGGAGGAAGAGGAGGTGATATGGAAAATGTAGCTTTGATAATGTCTAGTGCATAATTTCCATTTGATGTAGCCATAAAAGAGGTTGAAATATTCCCCAACGTTGTTTCTTTCTAGCGTAGAAATAAGAAAACTGGATTTAGTCCAAAGTTGAAACTTTAAAAGAGTGATAGAAATAGACAAAGGTTCTAAAAGTAATGTTATGTACTTTGGTAGCCTCCACAACATGAGGCAAGTTATATACAAATAATCTAATCACAAGAACAACAAAACCCACAATGAATCTTGGAGGAAGAGTGTTATCTACGCTAAGATAAGAGAGGGGAAGTGTAAACATATATATCGAAAGTGGCACTAAAAATGTTGTAGTTAGAGAGGAGACTAATGCAGAAGAAATATTCAAAAGATGTAGTTGAATCCCATGTTAATCAAAATGGAAAGTTGTGTCAACAATGGAGCTCCTTCACATCCTTAATAACAGGACTACCTTACATAGCGAAGCAAATTATGTTACAAACATAAAGGAGATTGCAACAATTGAGGGGCCCTTAAAAGGTCAATCCTTTAGCATGAGATGCTAATTGGAACAAAATTTTTCATGAATTTCCCTTTTTCACAAGTTTGAACAAAAATCACAAATAGCCCATGAAATAATTATCATAAGAAATACAAAATTTATTGGTCCCAATAAATTGACAGCTGTGATTATAAGCCAACTCTTTATAATACAAGGATGACAATATGCCGGTGCTAGAACACTTATATGCATATCTACTAGAAACCTTTCCCCATCTACTCCTTTTGACCATGAATCGAACAAAATGCTCTCTCCCCATCTTGCTAGCCTTTTGATTGCTACTCACTTGTTACAAATATGCACTTTAAGCATTAGCTAGTCATTAAGCATGCTAAAACATAACCATTTACAACTAAGCACTGTACATCTAAAAGTGGGCCTTTGCTAAGGATCCAATGTTTACAAAAAACGTTGATTCATCTTTGAAGTAACTATGAAGTTGGTAGAATGGAACTCCCCATAACCTTGATAAAAAAGGGGAGTATTAAACAAATAAATAAACCTTGGAAGCTTGATACAAAAGAAATAATGAAAAAAAGGTCCATGAATCCACCCAAATCTTTGCACGACTTATATGGCTGCTGCTAACAAATGCAAGACATATTATCGCTTTAAATTGGAAATATGCCATTGTTGTCCCTTATAAGATGTCAACATGTAAATAAATTTAATTTTGGAATCCTGGGTGCCTTTGGTGGTTCATGATATTCTTCGCAAAACACATATGACCTTGATTGCACCTAAATACAAGTATTTCAAGTTTAAGTAGAGACCCAATTCTTATAGCAGACCTCCACTTATCTAAGTGTGAGAAATCAAAAGGTTTTGAAGCTTATCAACTCTTTCAATGTCAGGAAGTACTCGTCCATTTCCACACATCCCATAAAAATCCATCACAAACCCTTGTCACACATGATGAACACATTAGGCATCAAAATGATAAACATGAGAACACCCCAGAAATATGGTATATTTATGGCAAAGCTCAAAAAAATATTTTAACAGGCCATTTTGAGCTACAACGAGTATAATGATAAACATTATCTAAATGAAGGAAAACCCAACTAGAACTGGAGTTCTAGTTAATACTTGACACATGAGATCTAAGATTTGTGTGTGTAGGTTTTAACCCTGAACATCAATTATCTACACACGAATCTTATAACAGAAAATAAATAATAGCGAGAGCATAAAATAGATAAACATAGAGATTTTCCCCTGGATCCCAAATCGGGACGACTAGCTTGATATTTAATTATATTCCTTTTAGTGTTACAACACATATATATACATGCCAAAGCATACATGAACCCTAATCAATTAACCCTGGATTAGAACATAACCGTAGTTCCCTTGACCGGATCTACAAAAATACCAGGGGCTGAAAACCATCGTACCCCAAAACCATATGCAAAACCATGCACAAAACCATGGGTGCGGACTACCCATCGGAAATTAAGGACCAAAAAATTTCACTGGGGCACTGCCCCAGACCCCAACAGGGGGGGCTATCACCCCCCCTCTTACCCCCCCGCACGTGCTTAGTCATGGAAAGAATATAACACATACCCAACAGTGTGGCTAGAGTATCATAGCAATAGGTCAGTGACAGAATCCTCTCGACAGTCTTTGTTAGAAAATGTTGGAGTTAGAATAAGCTAAAAACAACTAAACTCATTCAAAGGGGTGGCAAGAGGGGGAGGGATTTTGTTTAATCCTGATGGAAATGTTGAATTCAAGTATTCACGGGGCTCAAGAATAAGATCAAATAATCAAGATGAAATATATAGTCACTTGTAAGGGCTTTACATTGCCAATACCAAAGGGTTGAAAGATTTGATCATATTAGGGGACTCACTATTAACAATCCAATATCTAAAATCTGACAAGCTTCCAACGTTAGTTCCCTTGCCATAATCCTTCATTGAATCAAAGATTTGATGATAGTATTCCACAGTGCAGACCTGTTCCATATTTGATGGGTCGATAATACAGAGGTAGATGGGTTGGAAAATGTGGCCTACTCAATGGAAGAAACAATTCTTAACATAAGTGAGCTCAGATCCAAATGTTTGTTACCATAAGGATTGGAATGGAATTTAATACTATGGTTAAGTATAATTATTATTGGAGTTGGGACATAGTTAATGGAAATCACTTCACTCCCATCTCCTTAATAAATCGGGCCTCCCATATTATTCCCTCATCAGATAATGACTAGCTAATCCTCTTCTATCTGTATATAAGTTGTATTGTTGGCCCTTCAATTATTAAGTATGTATCTTCTTATAGCAGCTCCCATCATGCAAGATATGCTCATCCTGGATCGCATGCTTGAAACATCAAACATTCTCGACTCAAGCATTGGGAGATTACTCTAGGAAGCATAATGATGATGAATTCGGAGCAAAGCGGAGGATCTTTTATATGTGAGGTAATGGAATTCATGTGGGCTGACGGAGATGGAACTGTTAAATTCACAAGGGTCCTCTGTTGTGAAATGTAACTAGGTCGGTCTTCATGCTAACTATGTAACTGTGAAAAGAAGAAGACAATGGTAATAAAAATGTATTTTTGTCTCATGGGTTTTGTTGAGTCCCAAACTTGCATCTTTCCTATACACCTTTCTAGACTTTTTCCATTTACCTGGACCTCCTAAGTCATCAACATCATTGCATATTAATCATAAAAGAGCATTTAAAGTGGTTTTTAACTATGGTTTGTGTCTGCTGTTTGAATTAGATTTTTGCTCATTAAGCTGCGGAATCTTGTCACTTTCCGCAGCTGCTTCTTGTCACTTTCCACAGCTGCTTCAACTTTCCGCAGCCATTTTGTTAAAGTCTATATTGCAGGTGTCTTCAGGCAAATCGAGCCACATGGGCAAGTTGGAAATGACATGGATATGGACCAAGTCCTATTGGCTCAGTCGAATTCACCAAAGAAGGCCGTGGTCAACATTAGTCAAGCAGTGGTCAACCTAAGAGTCCTACGGTGACAGAACTCTGTTTTTCACCACGTGAAGACTTGCGTGGCCGTTCCTAAGACTCAGGGGACATGTCAACACCTGTGAACTGCTCCATAAGTCGAATCCAACGGCCACTCTCCATAGATTTAATCATCAAGGCAGCCATAATGCTAGATTTCTAGACGTGGTCGTTCACGTGTCTTTTATCAGCACAGATCGTAGGAAATTAGTTATGTCATTCTCTGTTATAAATAATGCGTTCTCATACGCATAGTAGCTAGCGTCTGTAATGTAATTTTGTCGCCACTGTGCTGTGACATTATTTCCTTGTTATGACTGCATTTGAATACATGAGAAGACTCTGTTCATAAGTATAATTCGTGGTTGATAGTTGTTGCCCAAGGATTGTGCAGAGGGCCCCTGCACACGCCGAGGTTTTGTTTATTGTTGTATAGTTGCATGCGTTATTTCCTTACGTTCAGTATGCCATAGTTATTCATGTGTATATATTACATCTTTTATGGTATTAATGTTTTACTTATGTCCATAATCTTTCATGCTTTATACTGTTGTTAACTGATCAGTGTTTTTGTTCCATATTACAGTAGGCAGCTCGGGCATTTGCACATAGTTTTATAATGACTAATGACATGGAATCAATCTTGTCCTTCTGCTAATTTATTTTTCTTAGCTTTTAATTCCAACACTGTTTTATTTATTTCAGTTTTGTACATTTTCTTTATTAGTTAGATTAGATATTAAATTGCTCATGTCATTATCAGTTACCTCCGAAAGCCATAGCGAGACTAATGGTGAGGGATTGAAGTATGAGTGTGTAGTTTGATATTAGTTTATTTTTCTGCAAGTTAGATATTAAATTGCTCATGTCATTATCAGTTACCTCTGAAAGCCATAGCGAGACTAATGGTGAGAGATTGAAGTATGAGTGTGTAATTTGATATTAGTTTATTTTTCTGCAAATTAGATATCAGATTGCTCAAGTTGTTTATGATTACCTCCGAAAGCCATAGCGAGACTAATGGTGAGGGGTCAGAGTATGAGTTGATGTAATTTGATTTTAGCTTTACTTTGCTTGCAATTCTTGGATTTCTTTGAGCACGGTTTCTTTTGTATTTAGACAGCAGCAAGGGTAATGGGTTTCATGATCAATAGTTCACTGTTTGTTTGACTAGTGTAGTGGCACATTTTCATTTTCTTTTAGGAATTAATTTTGTCATTGCATGTTTTAAAACCCTTTTGAAGTTTGAAGTTTGGGAAATCATTATAAAGGACATCATTGCCTTGAACATTTATATCCATACTTGTCTTTTAGAATTTCCATCTCACATTAGGAAACCAACCAAGATAAAAAACCCCAAGATAAATAAAAACCGAAAAACAAAAAAGTAGAAATAGGTTATCTTGCACATATAGTGCGCCACACTTACGTCGGCTTACGAATCCCGGTTGACAAATTAATGTAGCAATTTAGGACACACTAAATTGACCAAACATTCTGACGCACGTTAAAAATGATGAAGAGTATAACTAGTATGATTTCAACAAAAAAAAAAACAATAAAAAAGAAGGGAAAATTTGATAACTTCTTGAAGTATGCTCTCCTCTTGCACCTAGTGTGATCTGGAGGATCAGAAAAGAGAGTTATTGGTTCAATAATTTCTTAGTTATGCTCTCTTCTTGCACCTAGTGTGACACGGAAAGATCAAAAGAAATTGTCATGCAACTTAAAAATAAAAAAATGACATACATAGAGCGAGATACAGGGAAAGGTTTATAGCTGAAAAAAGTGGAATTTTCACAGCACCTTGCATCTTCTTCGAGCACCAGACAGATTCACATCTCTAGCATACAAGATTTGCGGAATTCAAAACAGAAATTTGAATTAGAGGATTCTCCTACTACCATCTGCTAATCTCATTTAGGAGAAGACCCTTTCTTTATTGTATTCGGGAAGTAGAAACTCCACCTCATCCTCCTTGATAGAAAAACTATGGGACTCGAAAAGTTGTAACTGACGGAGAAGTAGTAAGTGTGGATTCGGAGGAGGAAATAATGGAGGCAACAATGGTGGAGGTGGAGATAATAGGGAAGGAGACAACTCGTTTGGATTCCCTATAGTTGATGAAGAAAATCATACAACGATGAAAAACATCTCACCATCTGTTCTCCCTAACTTTTATGGATTGCGAAGTGAGGATCCTGAAACATTTCTGTTTGAGTTTGAAGTCGTGTGCCGAACCTATGACTATATGGAAGACTCTCAAAAACTCAAACTGTTTCCTTCAACATTGAAGGGAGCCACTTTGAAATGGTTCATGGGATTAGTCACCCAATCTATTAGGACTTGGAATGATATGAAACAAAATTTTTTGGATAGATACCTGGACTATTGCATGCCCACCAATCACAAGGATGAGGTATTCAAAATGGTGCAAAAAGAAGATGAAAATTTGGAGGATTTACTTGAAAGATTTCAATACAACTTAAAAAGAGAAAAGATGAGAAACTTAGATGAGGAAACTTTGAAAGCCCTTCTATTAAAAGCCATTAGAGATGAATGGATAGATATTTTAAACATGATGGGGAAAGGAGACATTTCTCAACTTCCACTTCGTGACATAACAGAACTATGTGTCCATTTCTCAAGGGGAAAATCTAAAACGGGAAAAGGGCCTAGAGATCCTTCTCTTATCAGGGCTAACAAATCTGCAACTGGATCAGTAAGTAGGGCAGAGATTGGAAATATGCTTGATGAATTCAAAACTGATATCTTAGGGAGCCTTAGTGAACAACTAGACACCCTTAAAATTCAAAACAAGCAGAAAGCGGAAACTGATGCTTTAGCCATCTTTTGTTCGAAATGTAGGAAGAAACATGCTTTAAGGGAATGTCCCTTGGATGCAAAAGTTGTAGAAACATGTATGATTTTCTCAGAGAATCATGAGACCAAGGATTGTCCTTCAATTCTTGGACTCAAAGTTGTCTTTCAAGAAGATCCAAATTCAGTAGAATCTCTTTGTTTTGTTGCAAGAAGACCTTGGCAGGGGCAACAAACTCAAGGGTTTAACAACCCTATGAATTTTCAACCCCCACCTAATTGGAATCCTTGGCAACAACCTTGGCCCCAACCTCAAAATCCATATCAGTCATGGGTACAAGGTATGCAAAATCCTTATGGGAGATTTGTTCAATTTTATCAATATCCTCCATCTTTTCAAAATCAACAAGCTCCACAACTTCCAAACCCAAATCTACAACTTTCATTGCCATTTCCACAACAAAAACCTTCTCAACAAAATCCAAATCCTCAACTCATGCTTCCATTCCAACAAAAGACAAAGCAACTTCCAGCTCAGCCATTGCCAAATCCTAACAATAAAAATCCTCAGAATACTTACATGATAGAAGGACAACAATTTCCTACCTATATGGTTGTTCCTCTCAATGATGTACAACTCAGGTCTGGTAGAGTTTTAGAAAAACCTTCTATAGATGTCCAAGAGCAAGATATCTCTAAGGAGGACTCTCTTGAAGTCAATACGGGTTCTAAGGAAGCATCTCTTCAACACTCAAACATTCAAAAAGAGAAAGAAAAGTTAACCCCCACAACTCCTATAGTTGAGCAACCTACATCTTCATCCACACCTCCTTTCCCTGAAAGATTACAAATTGATAAAGGGGTGGAAAAACAAATCTTGTTGCCTAACTATGATTTTCTAGATGAATTAAAGAATGTTTGTATCAAGATTCCCTTGCTACAAGCCATTCGAGAGATTCCTATTCTAGTAAAAACAATAAAGGAGTTGAGTTTCAAAAGACCAGGAAGGAAACTAAAAGACACAAGAAGAATCCACCTGGTAGGAAAGATTGCAGATATTATGATGGGAAAAATTACCATGCAGAAGTATGTAGATCCAGGAAGTCCAATTGTCAAGACACATATAAATGGATAGAAATTCCAAACACATTGATTGACTTAGGGGCTGCTATCAACATTATGAGTAAAGATCTTTGTGAAGTGTATAAAAGTGTACGAAAAATGACCACTTTAGCTACGCATAACTAATAGCCCTAACAACAAAAGTGGCTGCCAATATCTTTAGATCTGCGGTTAGTTGAACATAAAAGAGCTGCAAAAACCAGATCTATGCATGGAAAGACATTAAGCAGAAAAAACAAGGGTTTGCTCCATATACCAATAGGCAAGACAAGAACAATTTTTGAAAGAATTTTTATATTAATTGGGCACCTGGGAGGAAAACAAGAAGGCGTATCCAATTCTCCTCAGTGGGATGGGTTCTTGGAAGTCCTCAGCACTTCAGATCTAAGATTTATCTCTCTTGTTGGTGTAGAAAACCCAATGCAAAGAAAGGAGCTCAATGGGAGCTCACACAACAAATGATGGAAAAATGTGACCAAGTGTATAGATCCAGAGTGATCTAATAGGAAACAAAAGGTGAAGAATGGTAGGAAAAACCCTCCTATTTATAACAAAATATTTGGTCATTCTAGATCTTGGTGCATGGGTTAACCAGATCTAGATCCACTTTTTATGGAATATTTTATTATATTTGTTGGAGGGAAAAGGTATTTGACTTGGGTCAAATCCCTTAATTTATCAAAAATAAATAAATAAATGATTTATTTATCTTTTTAAGGAAGCGGTTAGAAGATAATCAAATAAATAATGATTTATTTAATTATTTAAGGAAGTGGTTGGAAGATAATTAAACAAATAGTGATTTATTTAATTATTTGTGGGTGATTTGGTCATATTTAACAAGAAATATTATCTAAATAAGGTTTAAATAATTATTCCTAGAAAATAATAAGATAAATAAAGGTTTATCTAATTAATTTCTTTGATTTTGGGTTAAACATGACTGGGAATAATAATTAAATTATGGTTTAATTAATTATTCCATGAGGAAAATCAAACAAATAGAGGTTTGTTTAATATTTCCTTTTGGGGTTTCCTGTTTTAACATAGTGAAGGCAATTTTACTTAGGGTAAAATTGGTCTTACATGGTGTACTTGGGTCCATCTAATGATAATAGGTTAGATGACCAAAAAATGGTGTAACAAACATTATGAGTAGACAGACTATGGAACATTTAAAACTTCATAATCTTCTTTTTACACCTACTTTACTGCAACTTGCAGATCGATCAATTATCAAACCAGATGGTGTATTAGAAGATATTTCAGTCTCCTTAGATTCTTGGGAATATCCAGTAGATTTTATGATCTTGACTCCCAAGAGTAATCTAGGAGGGCACCCACTTATCTTAGGAAGACCTTGGCTAGCCACAGCTGATGCTTTCATTAGTTGTAGATCTGGGGATATGTACATTTCTAATGGTAATTCGACAAAGAAATTAAATTTGTATCCTCCAGTAAAAGCAATCACAGAAGTAGGAGACAATGAATGGGTCAATGATGAGGACACCATACAACCTGTCTTTACCATTTCTGAAATCAGTGAGGATAGTCAAATTCTGAACACATTATAAAATTTTGAAACATCTTCAGAATATGACCCCACACAATTTCAGTTGGAATCTGACATTGAATATTTATCATCAAGACAAATGTCTCTTTACTCTATGGAATAGTTTGGTAGTTCTACCATTGAGATTTTTCCAGGAAAAACATTGAATATCAACAAAAATTTGGAAAAGTCACAACAGGAAGAACTAACCAAAATCTTGCGAAAACATTCTACTGCATTTGCATGGGAGTATACTGATATGAAAGGTATTGATTCTAAGACTTGCATCCATCATATCTATATTGAGGAAAACAGTAGACCAATCAGACAACCTCAAAGAAGGATGAATCCAAACCTTAGGGAGATAGTGAATGAAGAGCTCCAAAAACTACTCAATGTAAACTTCATTTATCCAATTTCAGATAGCCGATGGGTTTCTCCTTTGGTTATAGTACCTAAAAAGAATGGTAAATGGAGGGTATGCATTGATTACTGGGAATTGAACAAAGCAAATTTGAAGGATCACTTTCCTTTGCCCTTTATCAATCAGGTATTAGATACATTAGCAGGCAAAAAATACTTTTCATTTTTGGATGGTTTTAGTGGCTATAATCAAATTCAGGTAGCACCTGAAGATCAAGATAAGACCACATTTACCTGTCCATGGGGAACTTTTGCCTACCGAGTGCTTCCTTTCGAGTTATGTAATGCACCCGCAACATTCCAAAGAGCAGTACTAGAAATTTTTTCTGATCTAATCCATGATTGTGTAGAGATTTATATGGATGATTTTACAGTTTATGGTAATTCATTTGAAGAGGCATTAGAAAATTTGGAAAAAGTTCTTATAAGATGTAAAGAAACAAACCTTTATTAAGCCATGAAAAATGCTTTATGATGTTTACTGAAGGTATTGTTTTGGGGCATCATATTTCAGGAGATGGGATTAAGGTTGATAGATCAAAAGTTGAAGTCATCTCCAAGTTGCCTATTCCAAATTGTCAAAGAGATGTTAGAAGTTTTCTAGGATTTATTGGTTACTATAGAATATTTATAGAAAACTTCACTAAAATAGCATCTCCACTCTTTAAATTGCTTACAAAAGACTGTGAATTTAAATGGGATCCTGATTGTCAATCAACTTTTGAAACTTTGAAAACAAGAATATCTGAAGCACCTATCTTGAGAGGACCACATTGGAAACTTCCTTTCCATATTTCTACAGATGCTTCAGATACAGCTCTTGGAGCTGTGTTGGGTCAAAAAGATTTAATTCCTTATGCCATTTATTACACCAGTAAAAATTTGACTCCCACCGAGTTGAACTATACTGTGACTGAAAAAGAGTTCTTAGCTGTTGTTCATGCAATTAATAAGTTTAGACATTACATAACAGGCTATGAAACTTTTATTCATACTGACCATTCTGCAATTAGATATTTAATGAACAAACCCGTTACTAATGGCAGAGTGACAAGATGGCTTTTACTTTTGCAAGAATTCAATATTACTGTGTTGGATAGACCAGGAAAACAGAATACAGTAGTTGATTTCTTGTCTAGGATTCAGAATACTAAAGAAGATTCTCCTGTAGAGGATAAGTTTCCTGATGAATACTTGTTTGCAGTAACTACTAAGACCCCTTGGTATGCAGATATTGCTAACTATTTGGTTACAGGGAAACTGCCTCCACATTTATTTCCAAATGAAAGAAGAAAGATTATTCAGGAAAGTTCAAAATATTCATGGATTTCTAACGAATTGTTTAAAACAGGGCCAGATCTTGTGATCAGAAGATGTGTCAGGGAGGATGAAATGCCTGATATTCTTAAGGCATGTCATGATGAACCATGCGGTGGACACTTTGCAGACAAAAGGACAGCCTATAAAATCCTCTCTTTAGGATATTATTGGCCTTCCCTCTTCAAAGATGCAAAACAATATATCAAAAGGTGTGACAGCTGCCAAAGAGTAGGGAAACCTACCCTTTCAAATGAAATGCCATTGCAAACACAGGTACTCATTGAACCCTTTGAAAAATGGGCTTTAGATTTCATTGGACCTATTAATCCACCATCTAAGCAAAAGAAGTATATACTGGTTTGTACTGATTATGTTACTAAATGGGTAGAATCCAAAGCATTAGTGTCTGCTACTGAAAATTCAGTTGTTAATTTTCTTTATGAGGATATTTTTACTCGCTTTGGTGTTCCAAGAGAAATTGTGACAGATCAGGGAAGCCAATTCACATCCAACCTGGTGGAAAAGCTGATGGAAGAATACAAAAACAAGCACAGAAGATCTACTCCTTACCATCCGCAAGAAAATGGTCAAGTGGAGTTTACAAACAAAGTTCTCGAAAGTATCATCACCAAAACTGTTCATCTACACAGAAGAGATTGGGCAGAAAGGCTTCCTGAAGCCTTGTGGGCCTACATAACTACATGGAGGAATACAACAGGACATTCTCCCTATGAACTTGTTTATGGGAAAGAAGTCCTGCTCCCCATTGAGTTCCAAGTCAAAACCTTCAAGATAACAATTCAGTTGGGGATGGATCTATCAGAAGCCCAAAAGCATAGAATGGAGCAGCTGAATGAGCTAGATGAGATCAGACAAGAGGCAATTCTAAGAACTGATCTAGTTCAATATCAAAGAGCTAAATGACATGACAAATACATCAAAGAGAAGAAGTTTCAAGAAGGAGATTGGGCATTGCTATTTGATTTCAAGTTTAAAGATTTTAAGGGAAAATTTCAGACTCATTGGCTTGGGCCATATGAGATTGACAAGATCTTTAGCAATGGAGCGGTAAGAATCAAGACCATTGATGAATCTCAAACTCCTCTTATTGTGAATGACCAAAGATTAAAGATCTATCATAAGCCACTCTTAAAAGAGGAATTTGTCAAAATGTTTCAAGATAATTCTGCAATAACGCTGGTGAAGAAGAATCCTTCTTCTCAACCAGCCTAGCCTTTGTTCTTTTCAGTTAAAAAAAAATAAATAAGAAAAATAAAAAAAAATTGTATAAGCCTGAAAACCAATCACTGGTTGGCAGTCTTATACAGAAAATGTAGGGTGACAATCAGGAACACCTGACACCCTATATTTTCCAAAAAAAAAAATTCTCTCTCTCATTTCACAAGTTTTATGACAACCCACTCCATTTCATTCCACTTCATTCCACTCCACTTCATTTCATTTCACTCCATTTCATCTATTTCATTTTATTTCACCAGTAAAAAATTTCTTTCATGACCATTTTCATTTAGTCAGTTATCATCTATCCATCTCCATTCACCTAAATAATTGCTGTGTCAGTTTCCGCAGCTGACACCAGTTTCCGCAGCCAGAAGTAGTTTCTGCAGCCACCACTCTGTTTTTCAAAAATTTGCAGTCAGATGTTAGTTCAATAATCATGAAATCAAATGCAGGTATGAGGACATATTATGAATACATGAGGCATTCAAAAGCATCAACGAGGAGCAACTGATTGAAGACCAATGAAAAATGGCAAGAATTCCAAGGTATGAGTAGAAATTTATTTCAAAGGGCATTCAAGCACATTTTTACATAGTTATAAACCATAGCTCCATTATATGCAATGATTGCGTTGATAACTCCGTAACCATTCCACGATCTCTATACGATTCCCCCACAATCCTTGCATTCATTTTAAAACGACCTTATAATCAAGCCTCCGGTCTTCACTCGTGTTCAGCTATACTTTGATACTCCACCTGTAATTATGGAACGTAGTTGAGTTGACTACGGCTTCTCTCAGCCGCACAAAATCCGTAGTCGTTGCATAAACGTGCTTGCGTCTACTCTGCAACCACCCAATTTTAAATACTGCCGGATGCGTTTTTCTCCCCCTACTGTTCTATTGATCTCATGGCTGCATTTCCACCGTGCTCACATAAGCTTTCACCCTATTTTGTTCTCTATTCCGCTTCATTTCGTGTACCTATTCTCTGATATCCGCTTACAGTCACTGGTCTCCTTCATAAACCCTGTTCATTTCTGCTAAATCGGTCGTCTTACCTCCGCTAAACCCTCCTCACGCAGACGAGTTTTAAAGAACAGAAGGAAGGATGGGTCAGTTGTTGAGGACAGAATCAGAGGGACCCAAATTCATGGAAGGATACCCACAAGTCAAAGACATATTGAAAAAGGCAAAATGGCTTCGGTTTATTCAAAAGTTTAAAGACTACAATAAGGAGGTAACAAAAGCTTTTGCGAGGTCTTTCAACGGTCTGAAGGTAGAAATTGGGGACCTAAAATTTACGGTGACTGAGGCATCCATAGCAGCTGCTACAGAACTCCCTCAAGAAGGTGAACGCTGGTTCAAGAACAAGAGCATTGGCGATGAAGCCTGGAGAGTGATCCTACGTAACCCAGGTATGGATGTCACCATTTTCAAAAAGGGAATTCCTGTTCATGCTTTAAAAGAAGAGTGGGCCAGTTTACTGTTGGTTATTCAAAATTTTATCACCTGTGAGGGACGTTTTGGATCAATGTACATGTATCATACCCGATTGTTGATGAATTTTCTAGATAATCAGACCCTCAATCTGCCATACTTTTTACTAAACAGTTTGAAAAAGATGTATGTAACCGTCCAAAAGCATCTGGGGGACGTAGAACCACATTTGTATCACCATGGTCTTGTGAAAATCCTGATAGAAAAACAATTAAAAGGAAAAAAGGATACCTGGGAGCAGCTTTTAATTAGGAATTTCTTTGAAGAACCCCAAGAAACCCCTAAAGGAAGTACACCAAAAAGAAGTAGAAGAAAGAGAACAGATGATAAAAATCAAAGCACTCCTACTAACACAGTTGAAAGAACTAGTAGAGAAGAAAGACTGTCTAAAAGAGGGAAAGAAAAAACTGAGGGTAAAAAGCCAACAAAATCAAAAGAGAAAAGAAGCATTGAGGCTGTGCATCAAACCCTTCTTCAGAAGAATACCATCAAGTATTGTCTGAGAGACTAGTTCACCTTCAAGAACAGTCAGCTATGGCCAAAAAGAGAGGAAAAGAAAAACAAAAGGAAAAAGACAGTAGTCCACAGTATGTAAGAAGAAGCAGCATGCTTAAAGGAAAGTGGAGGAAAGCACAAACAAAAGGACCCCATTTTATTGATTTGGGAGAAGGAACACCTGAACAAACTCCAGCTGGCCATAGTCCATCTCATTCTCAGCCAGACGTTGAACATAGTCCATCTCATTCTTAGCCAAACGTTGAACATAGTCCACCTCATTCTTAGTCAAATGTTGAAACTAGTCCTCAAGATGTTGACATGAGTCCTTTTCGGCCAGATTTTGAAGTCAATTCTCCTCCACAGCATTTTGGGGACAACCCAATGAAAACAACACCCGAGATAGATCCAAAGCAACAAGAGGTGTATGATTACATAGAATCTTTAGAAAGAACAGCCACGGGTCCCAGCACTTCATCCACTCAGCCTCACACAACACAAGAAGCTCTAGTCCAATCGTTGAAACAAGAAGTCTTTGAGTTGGAGGTTTTAAATAGACATATCAAAAATGAAAATGAAGCATTAAAGGAGCAAAACAGATTGGACAAGATCATTCATGATAACACTATGCTACATCTGGGACTGTGGCACAAAAAGAACAGGAAATTGAAGAAGAAATGCCAAAAGATAAGTAGAGCACTGATTAATCTCAAATTCAGATGCTTGATGAAGAAACCTAGGATGTTAGCAACACCAAGAAAGAGGAGAAGAGGACTGGATGTACTGGCAGAAGTATCAGAGCATATGAATTGAAAGAGGATGATCAAAGTTTTGGTTGCATGGGGACATGCAACACCTTCACAGTGGGGGTATGTTGAGTCCCAAACTTGCACCTTTCCTATACACCTTTCTAGACTTTTTCCATTTACCTAGACCTCCTAAGTCATCAACATCATTGCATATTAATCATAAAAGAGCATTTAAAGTGGTTTTTAACTATGTTTTGTGTCTGCTGTTTGAATTAGATTTTTGCTCATTAAGCTGCGGAATCTTGTCACTTTCCGCAGCTGCTTCAACTTTCCGCAGCCATTTTGTTAAAGTCTATATTGCAGGTGTCTTCAAGCAAATCGAGCCACATGGGCAAGTTGGAAATGACATGGATATGGACCGAGTCCTATTGGCTCAGTCGAATTCACCAAAGAAGGCCGTGGTCAACATTAGTCAAGCGGTGGTCAACCTAAGAGTCCTACGGTGATAGAACTCTGTTTTTCACCACGTGAAGACTTGCGTGGCCGTTCCTAAGACTCAGGGGACATGTCAACACCTGTGAACTGCTCCATAAGCCGAATCCAACGGCCACTCTCCATAGATTTAATCATCACGGTAGCCATAATGCTAGATTTCTGGACGTGGTCGTTCACGTGTCTTTTATCAGCACAGATTGTAGGAAATTAGTTATGTCATTCTTTGTTATAAATAATGCGTTCTCATACGCATAGTAGCTAGCGTCTGTAATGTAATTTTGTCGCCACTGTGCTGTGACATTATTTCCTTGTTATGACTGCATTTGAATACATGAGAAGGCTCTGTTCATAAGTATAATTCGTGGTTGATAGCTGTTGCCCGAGGATTGTGCAGAGGGCCCCCGCACACGCCGAGGTTTTGTTTATTGTTGTATAGTTGCATGCGTTATTTCCTTACGTTCATTATGCCATAGTTATTCATGTGTATATATTACATCTTTTATGGTATTAATGTTTTACTTCTGTCCATAATCTTTCATGCTTTATACTGTTGTTAACTGATCAATGTTTTTGTTCCAGATTACAGTAGGCAGCCCGAGCATTTGCACATAGTTTTATAATGACTAATGACATGGAATCAATCTTGTCCTTCTGCTAATTTATTTTTCTTAGCTTTTAATTCCAACACTGTTTTATTTATTTCAGTTTTGTACATTTGCTTTATTAGTTAGATTAGATATTAAATTACTCATGTCATTATTAGTTACCTCCGAAAGCCATAGCGAGACTAATGGTGAGGGATTGAAGTATGAGTGTGTAGTTTGATATTAGTTTATTTTTCTGCAAGTCAGATATTAAATTGCTCATGTCATTATCAGTTACCTCCGAAAGCCATAGCGAGACTAATGGTGAGGGATTGAAGTATGAGTGTGTAATTTGATATTAGTTTATTTTTTCTGCAAATTAGATATCAGATTGCTCAAGTTGTTTATGATTACCTCTGAAAGCCATAGCGAGACTAATGGTGAGGGGTCAGAATATGAGTTGATGTAATTTGATTTTAGCTTTACTTTGCTTGCAATTCTTGGATTTCTTTGAGCACAGTTTCTTTTGTATTTAGACAGCAGCAAGGGTAATGGGTTTCATGATCAATAGTTCAATGTTTGTTTGACTAGTATAGTGGCACATTTTCATTTTCTTTTAGGAATTAATTTTGTCATTGCATGTTTAAAACCCTTTCGAAGTTTGAAGCTTGGAAATCATTATAAAGGACATCATTGCCTTGAACAT
Source organism: Pinus albicaulis (assembly GCA_034641835.2). NCBI lineage: Eukaryota > Viridiplantae > Streptophyta > Pinopsida > Pinales > Pinaceae > Pinus > Pinus albicaulis. Next base: position 573,693,301 of record CM076575.1, on the reverse strand, counting down.
TTATATCCATACTTGTCTTTTAGAATTTCCATCTCACATTAGGAAACCAACCTAGATAAAAAACCCCCAAGATAAATAAAAACCCAAAAACGAAAAAAAGTAAGAAATAGGTTATCTTGCACATATAGTGCGCCACACTTCGTCAGCTTACGAATCCCGGATTAACAAATTAATGTAGCAATTTAGGGCACACTAAATTGACCAAACAAGTTTCATGAGAAAATATTTTATGTAGATAGAATTCTTCTTGATGTCTATTAGGTTCTTGTCTTCTAAGTATAAAAATGACTAAGTGTCAAAGTCATGAAGGATCCAATTCAGATGGAACAACCCTTCAAAAGGTGTTGGAAGACAAGCTCATAAATGGCGGAAACATCCTTCAACTATCTTGGAATATATGTGAAGTAATATGCCAGAGAAACAAACTACAAGTCGGCCTAAAGTAACAGCTGAATGGTCGGCCTAATAAGCTGATCAATATCCTATATATATACCTATACTGCGACTCTTTTGGAAACAATAATTGCGGACAAGTCTGAGATTTGATAGCGGTGAAGGGAGCAGACCTAAGTATAGAATATATGCAGATCTATCTGAGTTTGATAGTGTTTAAAAGGTGCAGATCTAAGGAAATAGTTCAGTGCAGATTGAAGTATATATTACTGAAGGTACATGAGTATAAATTACGGAAGTTATAGAAGTCCATATTGCAGAAAGTACATAGTACAAATTACGGAAGGAACAAGAGCTAGATTGTGGATAGGTGCAGAAGGATATAAGGCAGATACATTTGAGATTTAAAAGGAGTTTGCCAACGTTAATACAATGATTAGCTGATCTAAAATTAATAAAAAGTGAGGAAGGTAAATCAGAGATTTACCTTCCTAACTACATTTCAAGATAGTCAGTTCAAGAGAAAATAATAATGTTTCTACATATGACTAAGTACATTGGTAATCGACTTGATGAAAGATTAACTAAGTTAAAGAAGATACATAAGCAAGCTCACAAGCAATTATCAAGAAGAGAATTTTTGTATTAATCTATAGCCCTACGAATTCTCAACATTGGGGGCCATTCATTCTTGTGCTTCCTCTTCCGAGAGTGTTTCTCTCTCAAGCATTGGATTTTTTGGCCTTGGTCTATTTTCTATTCTTAATTGTGACGTCAATTTGATCTCTCTGGAGGAAACTCTGTGTTGAGATCCTCTTTGGGCTCCAATTCCTCCTTTGGTCTGTTAAAGAGTGGGAAAGGCACTCCTATTCATGGAAATTCTAGTGCTCAGGACTAGCGGGTTTAGAGGAAAATTCAAACCCAGGGAAGGTAGCTCTCGCTCCTATTAGAAGATTGCATTACGGGTTCAAAGAAGGTAATTTTGTTATTCCTCTCTTCATATCAGTTAGGTGTCGATTTTTGGGTCATGTTTTCCTCACTTGGGACTTCGACTTTGGTATTAGTCATCGTATGGAAAATGGATATGGGGACAAGTTAAGAAAGGACTAGCCTAGGAAGAGGCTCTATGATTTAAGTAATTATGTCAAACTATTATTTGTTTCCCCTTTCATTGGTTCAAGAAATTATTCCCTTCCTCTGCTCTTAAATTGAGAGAGTTTCATCATAAATATGTAGTTTCTTCCAACTCCATTTACCATAGGTCGTGACCCTGTTGCCATAGAAAAATGAATAAAGCTTTAGATTCTAACACCTCTTTGGAGGATATCCCTTTTTCGCAATGCCTATCCTCTCATGATGCTCTTCGTCAAGTTGATTACGAGCTGCAAGTTAAATTCTGGCAGATGACTCAGTCCCTTAAATTCCAGTTCTCACGTATATTCGATGAGGTGGATGCCTTTAGGAGCATGATAATGAAGTTGACGCTTAGTAAGGATGATTAAGGGGTAGAGGCCCATCATCAGGAAGCTAATGGGAAGCGTGATATTGATCTCAACTATCCTGCCATCGACAACTATTGATATTTCGCGTTTCTTTGTCTCTATGAAAGGCGAATTGGTTAACCCTTCTGTTTTGTAGATATAATGTCTCGAAAAGCTCTGGTCATTTTGTAATTAGTCTATCAAGCACTATGTAGTTGTGTCAAGTATAAGTCTCTTACCATTTTTGGCATTTTTGAAGTTGTAGTCAGTGATGTTTTGGATACCCAGATGGGTATGAATTATGAAGATGTATTTTTGGGGTTCCTTTGCTGCAAACCAACACATATCTAATACAAATATACTCATTTTTGTTTAAAAAAAATAAATAAACCCATTTCACATAGGTATACACTGATAATTATAAAAACTCAATATCATCGAGTAGGGTAGGAAACCCTCACACACTCGTGCCTTTCCTTCCAAAACCCTATTTGACATGGAAAAGACAGAGCATTAGCAAAAAAGAAATAAATGTTGTGAATGCAATCCATAATAACGAATTTAGTCGAAACGCCACGAGATGGGCGCCATATAGAATACCTTTGTAGAGGTATGAAGTAAACACCTTAGAAAAAAATGCCTGAGCCGAAAAAGAAAAAAAAGAGATTCTTCTCGTATGGAAACCCTTAAGGTCTAGAAAGGGGGTCGTCAAATATTAATTCTACTGAAAGAACAAGGGAAAAGCATTAATCAACCATCAATTGAATTGGAAAAAAATGAGCGAATTGAAAATAACACAAAGTAAGATAACATGATAATAATATTACTAGAGTTTCACTGAAGCCGACCCAAATCTAGTTACAATGACTAAAGCAAGGGAGGATTAGCAAGTGATTAGCAAGTTAAGAGACCAAAGGGTCTTTGGTGAGTGAGTGTATAAAGCCAGGGTAAATGCCATGTGGTTCAGTCGCAGGCTCAAGCATTGAAAACACTTGCAAAATGAAAATAAGATGAGGATAATAGGGGTAGTTACCAACTTCGTCAATCATAGTTATTACAAACCGTTGGATCAAACCTTTAAATCGTGACCATGGATTCATAAGGGGCGTGTGATTGCCATGTGATGGTGATGAGATGTAACAACGCCAATACACCACGACATGAGAGCTATAAACATTAGTTAGTTGCACAACACATACTCATGTCACACTGCCACCCCATCCTGGGCACAAAATTCTAACCTCACGCCGTCACTCAAATATCCAATAGAAATATAGAAAAGCGTTTGAAAAAATGGTGATGAGATGTAACAATGATGTTGCACCATGACCTTAGAGCTATGTGCATTAGTGAGTTGCACGACACATACTCCCCGTTGCCCCATCCCATACACAAAATTTTAACCACACTTTGACATCCACTAGAAATTTGGAAAAGTATTTAAAAAAAGGGCAAAAAAAAAAAGAAAACCCCTATAACTGATGTCAACTTTAACACCTGAAAAAATTTCAATGATGTATGGTCAAAATAATATGCTCGAATGGATAATAATACGCACGATTGAATGCTATATGTCCCCACGACATAACAAAAAAAGTGATTCAATTTATAAAAATATTGGAAGTTTATAAATGTAAAATTTAATTTTACAAAAATGTTAATATTTTATATAAGTATATTGTTTTCTGTCTTATAAATGAATATTTATGGACACTAAAATAAAGCATTTTTTAATATTTTATATTTCTTTGTTTTATCTCTCTCTCTATATATATATATTCTTTTTCTATGTGGTTTATTGTCCATAAAATGAGTGACTACTACATCTATAGAATATTTGTACCAGATAAATTTATTCCAAAAAATTACTTTGAGATTGACCTCAAGAGTGTCAAGAGAATTAGATTGTAAAACCTCTCAATAACATAAATGCTTTAATGACCAAAAGTCCATCAATTAAATTAACTTTCAAAACTATATTTATAGCTTTAATAACTAAAACTCAAAATGTTAAACAGACCCTTATATATATAAACTTTTACTTTCAATTCAATAATAACTATATATAATTTAATATCTTTCGTATATAGTTTTAACGAGTTGTTAACCATAACCCAACATGAAATAAATACAACTACCAAGGCAAGGAAATTCACGTCCTTCAACAATACAATTGGAAGGATAAGCATTATTAATGCCCATCCCTTTTATATAACTAGTTGGAGATATTACTTCATGACATGACAAATCGAAGTGACGCGTAGTTTTGCATGTAAATTTGTGAAGAAGGTAAAATTGTCAATTCAAGATTTTTCAGGCAAATAATTAACATACATTGAATATAAAAAGGTAAAGTAAATAATCAAAAGGTTAAAAATCAAGATATATTGATTCATATTAATATATGAAATTATACTTAATTAAATATTTAGTAAATATCAATAAATTTTATAATATATTTTACATTATTAAAAAAAAATTATAATTAAAAAATTATAATTATTTCAAAACTTTAAAAACATTTCTATAGAATATATATATTTTTAAGGGTGGTTTTTAGCTATATTTATAAAAATATTTAGGCAAATTGTCTAGAAGGGGCATTGAGGAGATTTGACTCGGTGACCTCCCAACTAGCGACAAGAATTACCCAATAGCAACAAGAGATCTACCTATAGGCCAGAGCATTGAGGAGATTTGAATTCGTGACAGGGCATTGAGGAGATTTGAATTCGTGACCTCCCAACTAGCATTGAGGAGATTTGACTCCGTGACCTCCCAACAAGCAACAAGAATTACCCAATTAGCAACAAGGGATCTACCTGTAGGCCAGGGCATTGAGGAGATTTGAATTTGTGACCTCCCAACTAGCAACAAGAACTACCCGTAGGCCACTACATCAAGGAGATTTGATTTGACCCTGTGACCTCCCAACTAGCAACAAAAACCGTGACCTCCCAACTACCAACAAGCAGAAAGCCAAGGCATCAAGGAGATTTGACTTCATGACCTCCCAACTAGCAACAAAACTACTCGTAGCCAGGGCATCGAGGTGACTGACCTCCCAACTAGCAACAAGAACTACTCGTAGCCAAGGCATATCGAGGTGATAGGGCATACTACTGGTAGCCAGGGCATCGAGGTGACTAACCTCCCAACTAGCAACAAGAACTACTCGTAGCCAAGGCATATTGAGGTGACTGACCTCCCAACTAGCAACAAGAACTACTTGTAGCCAGGGCATACTACTCGTAGTTGACCTCCTAACTAGCAACAAGAACTACTCGTAGCAGGTGATTGAACTACCCATAGCCAGGGCATCGACGAGATGGCATACTACTCGTAGCTGACCTCCCAACTAGAAACAAGAACTACTCGTAGCAGGTGATTGAACTACCAATAGACAGGGCATTGAGGAGATTGACCTCCCAACTAGAAACAAGAACTACTCGTAGCAGGTGATTGAACTACCAATAGACAGGGCATTGAGGAGATTTGATCCCGTGACCTCCCAACTAACAACAAGAACTCGACCAACTAAACTAACCCTTAGTGCTAAAAACAAGTCACAACCAGGAGATTTGAACCTTGGATCTCGACCTCCCAACTAACAACAAGAACTCGACCAACTGAACTAACCCTTAGTGCTAAAAACAAGTCACAACCAGGAGATTTGAACCTTGGATCTCTCAATTTTCATAGATTTCACATTACTTCGATCACCAATTGAACTGCTCCTATTTAATTAAAATATTGAGAAATAAACACAATTGCTTGATAAAATATTTACACAAATCTGTGTTGCAAACATCATTATAATAAATATCATTTTTATTAAAAAAAAGAAATAAATATTAAAAAAAACTTTCCTTATATCATTTTTATTAAAACAAAACTAAATAAATAACAAAAAAATTCACTTCAAGTAATTTATAAAATGAATTAAAAAATTTACTGCTCTTGGTTATATAGCAATTCATTAAATTATTATTTATTGTTATTTTTTTGTTTGTGAAGTGGTTTGAGTTCTTTAGGCTTAACATGTGGCTTGAGAAAGTGATCGAGGGGCATCTAAGCTGTCAAAATCACTTGAGGATAACAAAAATTTCACTTCAAGTAATTTATAAAATGAATTAAAAAATTTACTGCTCTTTGTTATATAGCAATTCATTAAATTATTATTTAATGTTATTTTTTTTTTATTGTGAAGTGGTTTGAGTTCTTTAGACTTAACATGTGGCTTGAGAAACTGACCCAAGAGCATCTAAGCTGTCAAAATCACCTGGGGATAACATTGTGCGTGAGCTACACCAATCCTTAACATGACTAGATTTTTTACCACAAAATTTTGAACGAGTAAGTAGTTTCCAAAAATTGACTACAAAAATCATATCTGATTAATCCAAAAAAACTTTCCTCACAGTCTACAATACACCTCATTACCCTCTATCACACCAATCCTTAACATGACTAGATTTTTTCCCACAAAATTTTGAAATAGTAAATAGTTTCCAAAACTTGATTACAAAAATCATATGTGATTAATCCAAAAAAGCTTTTCTCATAATGTACAATACATCTCATTACTCTCTATTCTAATATGATAAACTAAATTATCATTATCAAAATAATAAAACACATAATAATAATAATTATATTATTATATCTTTGTCCTAATAATAAATTATATTAATGTGTTCAAACAGTAACCTGAAATGTAATTAATCCTAAGAACAATATCAAAAATCTAAAATCAAACATGAATAAATTAACTTTTAAAATACATCATACAGCTAAAAAAAAATAAAAAATAAAAAATAAAAAAACTAAATCTACATTTAAAATCTAACCCAAAATGTGATTGATGGGATAGGAAGAAGAGACCTAAACGTGGCCTTGTTCAAGCAAGAATTTCCGCATGTGCCGAGCTGGCCGCAAAGAATACAATGCCTGCCCCCACAACCAAGGCGCTTAAGACGCGGGAGCAGAGGAAATGGCCGACCGTCAATGACACGTTGGCACCACGAAAACGCGTCCCGCTGGACATATATCAATAATTACCTTCCCAGCAATTGCAGCCATAAAATAACATTAAAATAATACTAGAGAGGGTAGGCCAAGGCCGGGGTATCTTTTCTTCAAGGCCATCATTTCTGCTTCTCATCGTTAGCGTTATCACTCTGCAAAAGGGGGCACGGGAAACCTGATATTCCTTTCTTTCATTCATTTGTTGGTGCGAGGGATCATGGGGTCGAGCAACAGTCGGGCGGCAGGTGGTTCTATACAGAATCGCCCACGGGACCGTGGTCTGAACCAGAGGCGCGAAGGTCGCATACGGCCCTTGATCCGAACTCTCAGCTGCGGGACCGTCTTTTCCCGTTTCACCGAGGTGCACTTCCCTTTGTGTTTTACTCCATTTTTTTCTTCTTATTTCTCATCTGCAGGTCACCGCTTCAATTCCCACACACGAAATGGGAAAAACCCAAATCCTGAGTTCTGGGGAACCCTGCCCTGTCACTTGCCCGTTGTCCTGCCATGGCCTTACATACCTCCGACTATAGTGAATTGTCCAAATTGAGAGGTGCGTGATGACGGTCTAAAGATTTGTGGAAAGAAAGCAGCGAGCTCTGTAATTAGCTTGAATTACAGGCTCTTATCTTCGTGTTTTCACAATAAAATTCCTCATCGCCAATTTTGGATTGATAATAAGTTTGACGTGGTTTTCATCTGGAACATTCGTTTATGGCTCATAATTTATACGATAAAAAGGCTCACTAACTATATGATTCTTGTGGGACACGAATTGGGGTGATTAATTTAAATCCCACGGTTCAGTGGTGATGGCAGTGGTCTGCCAGGCAACCCACCAAGGTTCAAATTCTCCAGAGGCAAAAATTAGATGTTGCGGCTTGGTGCAAGCCCTGGGTTATTTTGACGGAAGAGTACTCCCGTTGCGGCTGTCTAGATGAGTGAAAGTGCTTATGCTTAGTGTTTTTCCCATTGTGGGCTGTTTCAACCACGGAAACTTGGGGTCGGCTGCCAGTGCTGGGTATTTTTTCACAGAAGAGTATCTCCATTAGCTAAGCGGCAGTGCTTCTGTGTGTTGTTTTTCTCTTCAAAGGCCGCTTCGCCCACTCAAGGTTGAGGCCAGATGCAATTCTTGGGTAATTTTGTGTTTTGCCCGTTGTGGGCTGGGCTGTTTCACCCACGGAAGCTTGCGGCCGGCTTCAGGTGCTGGGTATTTTTCACAGAAGGGTATCCCCATTAGCTAAGCGGAAGTGCTTATGTTTAGTGTTTGTCTCTTCAAATGCCGTTTCAACCACTCAAGTTTGAGGTTGGGGCCAGATACAAGTCTTGGGTAATTTTGACGGGAGAGTACCCTTCATTGCGGTAGCTTTAGCTGAGCGGCTGTGCTTACTGTTTATGTTTAGTGTTTCCTCCCCATGAGAGCCATTTTAGCCATTGTACCCACGCAAGCGGGTCACTTATGGTTCACGACCTCTTTTAGCCAATTGTATTGTTAAGTAAGATCGATCCGACCGTCTTCTTCCACAAATAGTATTGATGACTCGAACAGCTTTGAGGCAAGATCGATCTGACTGTCTCCTTCCACAAATAGTATTGATGGCTCGAACAACTTTGAGCTTGTTCACAACAACATTGGATTTATACTTTCGTGTTGTGGTAGGTCTAGTTTGACGCAATCATTATTGCTTCTCTTGCTACATAATTAATATCTGGTTGGTCTTATACTTTCGTGTTGTGGTAGGTCTAGTTTGACGCAATCATTATTGCTTCTCTTGCTACATAATTTATATCTGGTTGGTCTCAATATAATATGTTTGGTGTAGCCACTCTTTGTCTCCAGCTGGAACCTATAGCCGATTTGGTGCTTGTCATGCCACTTTCACTTGTCGATGTAGTTCCTTGATATTATTAATGAGCTTTTGACTTTTCATCTGTAGCAGATTCGTCTGGTTGAGGTTTGGCAAAACGTTTTGTATTGTAAGATTTACGGGTGCCTGAGGCTGAAATACCAAACATATGTTTGAGAGGGTGACTTAATGGTGGAGCCATGGATTACTTTGTTGTAGTCGTTGAATGTATGGCAATTGCTCAATCCATATTTTCAAGTGTCATTAACTGTACATTCTTAGCAGTTGCACTACTGTCCAGTACTCCTCTTTTATTTGATCGTTTGCCTGCATGACAAGGTTGTGATTTTCTTCAGCTTGGTGTCTATTCATGACAATAACATATTCCAAAACAAACTGAGGAATTTGTTGCCCCTATTCTATACGATAAAGGTTTGTAGTCCAAAATTTACTAATCATGTTTGCGAAAGAAGTTCGTGGTATGTTACTTTGTTATGGCCTTGTTACATGGTGTCTATATAACCATCCTATATAATTTTTTCATTTTGACTAGAATATAATCATTTTGTTTTAAGTATGTCTGGCAGACCTCTAGGAAGCCTAATGAGATTAATATTAGCAAAGGTGTATAATTTCCTAATATCTTAATTGATGGTTTGAACTTTAAAGATGTTGCATGATGCATGCCCTCGCAAAATTATCTATAGCTTGTCCCATCTTGGGCTATCAAAAGTACCTTTTCAAGTTTGTCATTTGATATCATTCAAAAGTGTACCAATTGTTGGAATGATTTGCAGGTATTCAAGTTGAGGGAAAAGGCTGTGGGAAGCCAATTGGTGATAATCTCAAGATGACCCACCAAAGGAATGAATTTTATATTTCCCTTGATTTATAAGGTATCCTAGGGATCTACTCTTGATAGCCTCTCAATAGACTTGTAGCAGCTTAGGCCTCACAAAATCCCATGTGGGCTTTGTAAATTTTTTGGAGGCATAGGGATTTATCATTGGCCATCTCATCAAGGGTTGCAAGAAATTTATCAAGAGTTAGATTATCACATTCCACAACTTGTGACCTGGACAATTTTGAGCTATAACATCCTCGTAGATTTGTATGGCCACCCTATGTTCCTCCATGATGTGCCTCAACAAATTGTTGAAGGTGTGCCTCAATTTGGCTAGTTTGGCTCTCATGCTCCTCACCATACAACCAACTAATGTAGGCCTCATTGAATTTGAATTTTTCTATCCTCGTGTAGTCTTTGACTAATTAAAGCATTATTCTTTGTTATAGTTCTTTTTGGCTTTTGCCTAATGGCAACGATTACGCTCCCAAAACACACGAAAAGTAATTAGTAGTTCTAGCTATGGTTTCATTCCCTCATTGGATCCATGTAGACTATTGACGAGGCACAAGAATTAAGTTACAATATTGTTAAGGTAACTATGGTTGTTCAGAGGTGAAGTAGCGCATGCAAGGTTGTTCGAATTACTTGAACAACATTAAAAGAAAATTGGTAGGATGATTAAAGAAGTGGTCTTGCCCATGATTTGGACATGTCGAGAGTGCTAACCACTCAAGGTGAAGAAGCTTTGCATTGCAAGCATGGCTTCGTTGAGTTGCTGAAGAACTCTATTTTTCTTGCCCCAAAAATTGGACCATGTATGCATGATGGCTATAAGTGTCTAAAAACACCACCTTGAGGTCGAGAGCCTTGAGGAGCACTTTGGGCACAATTAGTGGCGGTTGAGATGGCCTCTAGGGTTTGAGATGGGCATTATAGGCTGCAAAGTGGACTGAGTATGCTTTCCTACATTACTTTCCTTTCTTATCATCGTAGTCCAGCTATCTTAGCTAGCATTGGGAGCCAAAGTTGCCAATTTTACTTCGGGGAGTTGAGGGCTAGATTGTTTTCCAACTAAGTCACATGACACAAGGACACAAAAATACAAGTTTCCGACATGACAGTGACCTCTCGGAACATGACACATACACATTATATATTATATAATAAAAGTATGTCAAATTAGTGAATTACACATAAACTATGAAATATATAAAACATTTACATGATGATGATACAAATTTAATTATACAACTAATGCATATAAGCAAAACAGCACCGAGTGCAATCCATCTCTGAACCAAAATTACATCAACAAAGAGGCCCTAAATGGCTTGTAGAGTCCTAAAAAAAATCATGGTACAACAAATAACTAGTACTAATATCATCAAAATCATTGCCTATATTGGGATCCTCATCATCATTATCACCCTCTAAGAATTAAAGTCAGATAGAAAAAGCTTAACATGTCAAATAGAGATTCTGTTTGAGTGATGGGTACATTTTTACTAGGGTAAATACAAAGGAGTTCAACAATCAATTGCACCAACATCGAGGTATATGGAGGGCTTGGTCCTATTAATTAAATACTAGTTCCATACCCTCATACGTGATAGACTCCAATGAAAATGTGGCAATCTCCCCAATCCTGAAGTCTTGAAAACTGTTAAGTCTGCTAAATTTTGAGTTTGATCTAAAATTCCACCGTCTCCATATGAAATCCAACGAGCTTGGAACCACTCTCAAACATCCTGAGTCAATTAAGGGTAATGTTAAAAAATGAAGTAAAAGTGACATCACTCTTACTTTAAGAATTTAACATTACCATTAATTGCATAGCATTAGTAGGGCTTGGACAAATCCACTTCCCAACACTTGGAATCCCTTCCAACATTGCTTAATCGCCTTAGCTGCACTCCAAAATATTTGTGAGCTCCAAACATGTGACTCAATTGCGAGAGAATGAGGCAATAAATCGATTTTATGATGCTTTTAAACTTCAGACGTGTCCAAATTTCAGGACACCAGTAGCGCTTGTGTACGACACTAGTCAAACTCGTTTCAGATGCGTGTCGTGTCCAACACATGAAATACTTGACATGGTGGGGGGGAGGATGTGCGATGTTACTTAGTTTTCCAATAGTTTGACCATCAATGTACAATCCTTGATTCAATGATCTGGGCTTTGACACCTACCAAAAGTATTTAAAAGGTAAACACATCTCACCGTCTGATGATGACCCTATCCCCAACTTGGATATCAGTTGACTCATTAAAGTCATCTTGCAGATTGACTTGCAAACATAGCCTCTTATTGGGATGCGACTGGAAGGTTCTCTCAGGTTCATGACAGGTTGAATATGCCAATTGGTTTGGCGAGATGTTTTAAAAGCACCTAAATTGAGGAAAGATGCTCCAGAAGTGAACCGATACACAATAGTGAAGCTGAGCAAGACCTCAGCTGAAAAATCCTCGCTCCTATGAGTTGAGACCACCAAGGTGTTCCTAAATAGCCAAGGACCACATTGCATGATGGCAATGTCATTACTAGGATATCTAAATTGGAACATGAAGAAATCCTTGGTCAGTTTTCTGATATCTGCAACATTTGAACCACATGGCATTAAATTAACTTCATGTATCGAGGCCGGCTTTAAATTTCATGCATCCAGGCTGAAATCATGTTCTCTGATGGAATATGGTCAACATGGTACCCATCAAGGACACACACACAATATTCCCGAGAAGCATCTGCGTACTCAACATCACTAACTGACGCTAAGGGAATTCTCCTGAGGGTCTGGAAAATTGCCCTGTGGAACACTTTTGGTACAAACGTGCGAGCCTTTTTGGGCAGTTTTTTTCACCCCAGTTGCTACAGAAGAATGTGCAGCAGCGGGAATGCAGGCCATTATGAGGCCATGCCTCCCTGGTGGGAAAGATTCACAGCATTGACAATGATCTAAATATAGGATAGACATAGATTATGTGAAGTAGGGCAGAAATAAGGCCGGATAGTGCTCACTGCTGGATAAGACCATAAAATATTTCGTTTTCTACTTTTATTATTTTATTGTCTTGATTTACATCAAAACCAAGTTTTCAACTTGCAAAAAAATGTATTTTCAGTCCACAGGAGCTTGATGAGTTTGTTTGTTTTGTATAGGAGAAGATAGAAAAAATTGAAATCTCAAACTGAAAATGTTGGGTTTATTGTTGAATATTTTGATTATGCTTAATCTAGTGCTTCTATTTCAAGAGACTGTTTTTTCTAGATACATCCAGATCATTCATTTTTTGTTGGTTTCACGTATGCCTGAGCCTGTCATATTTTGCAGGCACATTTTGAAATTTCTTTTGTGATTCTGAATTTCATGGTTTGAATGATAAATTTCTTACTGATTCTAAATTTTCTGCATCTATGCTCTGGATTAAGAAATGTAGTTTATATCTGGTATCTACTTTTTGTGTCTGCATTATTTTAGATAATTTCTCTGTTGTACGTAAGAAATGCAGACCTATAAGAAGCTAACTTCTATTATTTAGCATCATTACTTGGAGCATGTTACTGATACAAATAATATTCATTGTAGAATGAGGAACTTCCAGCTGAATCCCAGAGAAATTCGACAGTAAATGAAGATGAAGGTTATGGAAGTGAATTGGCCATCGAGAAGAACTCTCATCATATGACAGTATCTTCTGAAAATGGACATGGTGGGGCTGAGCTTGGGACACCTGGTGAAGGTTCTAGTAGTCAATCCAGAGAAATAGTGACTGGATGTTCTGGAAGATGGGGGGATTCTGGAAGTGGTCAGGCCTCTGATTCTTGCCCAGATGACAGGAGTCATTATCTGGGAGAGTCAAGTGGAGCCATGGATGGTAACCTTTCTGATATTGCTGGCCAGATTGGGCAAACAACTGCTGTGGATCTAGAAGCATCCAATTCTCACCTTGCACAGTCAAGTAATATCCAAGGCGAATCTTCTATTTGTACTGAGGAAATGAGGGAACCGAGTACATTTAATAATGAATTTCAATCATCTCCACCTTTAGAGGGAGGATCATTCACAGTTCCTCGTGATTTTGGTGAACAATCTGAGAGCTCTGATGCAAATCTCAATCCTGTGGTTCCAGATTCTACACTATCTGAAGGTCAGTTAACAGGTGAAGAATCTGTTTCTCAAAATTTGTCAGGGACTAATCCTGAGCCAAGAGAATCAGAGAACAGGAGTATGCTTCATGTAGAGGCGGTAAGTCTCTCAGCCAATGAATCATCCAGTTCAACAGGACATGTCAGCAATCAAGAATTGAGAAGGAACAGTCGGAGGAGACTGTGGGATGCTTTGACCAGAGGAACTTCTAGGAGGAGGAATTTGACTCCAGCTATACTTCTGTCAACAGATGACATCGATGATATTGGTTCTACAAATGATAGGTGGCTTCTTGATTTTAGTGGAGTACTATATGATGATGCTTTAGAAGATGATGTACTCAATAATGGCCGAAACTCTGACTCAGAAGAAAGGAGATGGCGTTTCAGATCCCAGGTTGGTTATTTCTTGTTTGGGTCACTCCCAGCGACTACCCTCGCAAATTTTACTCATCATGTGAGAGGCGTATATTCTTTAAGGCCCATTGGTGGATGCATTTATTAATTCTTATCTTGCTTTAACTCCGCTCTCAAAGAAGGTAAGAGAGTGGTGCCACCCTCATTTCCCATTGTAGTCCTGTGAAGCTGGTGATGTCTTGTAATTTTATCTGATCAGTGATAACGCTGCTTTCAGTGCTCGGTGCAGTACACACAAGAAAAAAATTGTTCTTCAATAACTTTATATGACTAGTTCCAGTATATTCATTTTTACAAATTTGTTTGCTTTGCTAACAGTGTCAAATTGTTTGCAATACAGGTCTGGGCATTGCAAAGATTGCGCAGGGGTTCAGATGGAACCTCTTCTGGGCATTCAAGGTTTTGTGCTTCTGGTACGCATGCAGATGGTCACTGCTCTTGTGAGGCATATGTGATGACAGAAGAGACGAGCACACACGCAAGCATTTCACGCATAGTGATGCTTGCAGAGGCCTTGTTTGAGGTAATGTTACATCCCTTGTTACTTTTTCTCCATTTTAAGTTATAACATGTTCACGAGTTTTTCTTTCCTCTTTGTACTTTTGTAAGATTTACGTCCTTGCTTCATCTGATATCTGTTCAAAATAGATGCTTGTATTTTTGTGAAATGAGCTTGAAATTTTCTTTTATTTTCTAAAGGTACTGGATGAGATTCATCGACAATCAGTTGCTCTTTCACAGACAACGTCATTATCACATGTCTCACTGCCGGCACCTGAGTCTGTTGTCAATTCATTTCCCATCAGGAATCACAAGAACCCTGAGAAAAATGAAAATGTAAATGATGAAGCAGCACAGTAAGTTCTTTTCTCTCTGTAAGCTGTTTCCTTTATTCTGGGCTATAGTTCGAATGAAGTCCATAGTTTTTGCAAATCCCTTATAAACTTGTCAACCTAGAAATGGATGATTTTTTTTGAATTGGCAACTGTTTCTGTTATTAGGTGCTACATTTGCCTCGCAGAATATGAGGAAGGAGATAAGATCAGGGTTTTGCCCTGTCACCATGAGTACCATATGGCATGTGTTGATAAATGGCTAAAAGAAATACACAGGTGCCTATTTCATCACGTATCTCTTTACAATATAGATATATATTCTAGTTTTTGTTACTTTTACCTGTGGATTTAAAGAACATTGTATAGCAGGACTCTCGAGTGCATAATTTGGTACCATATGAGACACAAGATTGTAATTTTTGTTTGCAGAGTATGCCCTTTGTGTCGAGGGAATGTATGCGAACAAAATGGAGCCAACTCCGAATCTTCTAATTCTTGATGTGAATAATTGTACATATATCTGAACGAAGGTTTACTACATATTTCTGTATAGAAACGATGTTGTATATTTTTAAGATTCTCTGCGGTTAAAGAGGATTAACAACATAAAGGAGGTAAATGATATACATATCATTAAGAGTAATCTTAATCATTGGTGGTCCACCTTATGAAATTGTAGAGTTTTTGAAGTTAAAGCGGTATCTGGATTCATTACACAAGAGGTAAGCAAGCTGGAGTCCTCTGCATCCATCGATGCCTTAGTTGCCCATGCTGCAGTTTTTGTTTCCACTATTAGGATGGTCTTCTTCACTGCAATCAGAGTTCCAAGGCGTAAATTTTCTTTTATCTTGTTGGATTTCATGGCTGCTGTGAGAGTTGCTTGTAATATCCTGTTATATGTCTTATTTGTATCCAGTGCGCTGTGAAACCATGCTGCTTTTGCATATTTTATCCGTCTTTTTCAGCGATCTTGTCGGTCTAGCATTTGGTTAAGGCCCATTGTCCACAAGTAACTTAGGAGTTACTCTATGATTTAGTATTCCATGGACGATAATATATGGTTAAAGCCTCCAATATCCACAAGTAACTTAGGAGTTATTTTGTAATTTAGCATTCCATGGATGCCCACATATGGAGTAAATAGCTATAACCCTTACAGAGGGTATAGCACACGACCAATTATGGAAAGCTATGAATGCATTTTATGTTTTAATGATGTCATACTAGTTTATTGCTTTTTCTTTTGCGTAGTTTGTATATTCGTGATTACAATGGAATTGTGTTAATGTTAACATATATCTAGTTTATAGAGTTGTCCACAGAGGCCACAAATTCACCTAGAAATTAGTGGAATTTCACCCAGAAAATAGTGGAATAGTGGGAATTTCACCCAGAAAATAGTAGAATAGTGGGAATTTCGGCATGATTAAAATCCGGCAGAATTTTTGGAAGGATTTTAGCAAAAATAGGTCGGAATTTCCATTGTTTTCTGGGCAAATTTGCAGCCTCGCAAGACAACGCGAAATTGAATTGATCTGTTAGCATAGACTGCATGCTGGATTTGGTATTCTGGTTATGCAACCCACGTTGAATGGTCTAATTGGGTAGGGATCATGACTACTACAATGCCTTCAAAATTTCAAGAATGGAACCTGTGGCTACCCACCAACGAAAATTGAATCGCTTGTTGAGATAATGAGTGAAGTAGATATATAAAAGAATGGTAGTCAAATGGAACCTGTGGCTACCCACCAACGAAAATTGAATCGCTTGTTGAGATAATGAGTGAAGTAGATATATAAAAGAATGGTAGTCAAGATGATGAAATGGGCCTTAGCCACCTCTTCTGTTTACCAAAAAAAAAACTCTGCATACCCTTGCTGAGTTTTTTGTGGGACAGAATAGAGACCTGGAAAAGTCGATACTGATGGTTCATATACAGTGGAAAGGCCCAAAGAGCGAGCTGAAAATTGCAGATGGGTCATCGTTCCGCATTTTCCATGCAGGATCCATGTATTCATCCTGTCCAATACTTTTTATGATTTCAAGTTTCAGGGTTTAAACTAGACTGTAGTCTCGTGGAGATTAAAATAACATTCATTTATATAAAAAAAAAAGTTACAATTAACTGAATCATAAAGTGGACTAATTCCTCAATAATCCCGATTAGTCTTCCAATAATCATTTTGCGATTTGAAAATGTTAAATGACCTTATTTGATATCAAAACAGTGGAAAGTAACAGTGGAAGTTAGATTTATTTTTTTATTGGAAAGTAACTTAAAACAGTGGATTGCATTTTTTTTTTTTAAATTTTCATCATTCAATTTTAAACTTGTTAAAAGAATTAACAATATTAATAATCTTTCTACTTAAATTTAAACTTAGAAAATAATTAACAACATTAATATTTTTTCTAGTTAAATTTAATGTTACATCTTGTATAATTAGTCTAACTTTAATTTTTATGTTAAGATTTACATATATATATATATATAATGAAGGAAGAAGCTATTTTAACGTACACAAGGTTAAAGATAGCCTATGATAGCCTATGGGACAAATTGCTTCTCTATTTGGCTTTTGTATTCGGCCTTTTTCGTGTCTCTCAGCTTCTCGACAAACCCCTAGTTGAATAGATTATTTGAAGAGTTAGCTGCCAAAATATCTGCATGATTTTCTCTGTTGTCTTTGAGGGCCTCACAATTTAAAATAATATGCTTTTCTGTTTCCACTTTTTTGGTAGAGCAAAAAATACATTCTTTCCTCCCACACTTTTTTTGGCCTTTTCGAGCGGTTTGTTTCACAACAGAATTGATGAAAATTAGTCCTTAATTGAGCAATAAGAATTTTGGCCTTTAATTGAGCACTAAGAATTTTGGCTCTAGCCCCTATGTATGTTTTTTGTTGTTGATTATGAGTGAGATGAAGAGTAAGCATGCTTTTTGTTAATGATTATGAGTGGGATTAAACTCTTCAATATAATACTTTTTCATTCTCCCAAATACATTTGTGGAACTTATCCATAACAAAAGATTTCATCTCTTTACTGTTTGTGGGGCACATGCTTAAGCAAATGCCCCATTTGCTAAAACATTTGTTATTTTGATGCATCCAAGTCTTCTTTATTTTGCACAATATGTCATTAAACACAACCTTAGGTCATTTGCCCTTTTTCATTTGCTCAATTTTTTTTAAATACCTTATGACCTGCACAATAGAAATTGCTTCAATAGGAGCAACCCTTGTTTCACTTAACAAGATAGCATAAGCAATTGCACTTATAATTTTGAATTTGTTTGTAATCAAACACTTCTAAATTTTCTCATTTTGTTTCCACTGCATGTCAGATGTACTGTCGACCCGCAGTTCACAATCTTAGAGAATCACCAGATTCACTAAAAGTCCAAAAAGAGTTGGAGCGGTTTTCCAGTCCCGTAACTTTGCCGCTCTACACCTATTTTGAAAAACATAAAATGCTTTCCAACTCTCCAAAGTTCTTTTCTTTCTACATCCATCCAGGGTTATATTTTTGTTGAAATCAATTCTGAGGTATTTGTAATCTGCAACTTATTCCAGAATGTTATCGTCAAAGTAGAACTTACGTTAGTTATGTTTTCTTTGGTTAGAGAAAGCCACTACTTTTGTTTTGCTGATATTGACTTACATCCCCACCCTTATACAAAAATGCTTAAGGGAAAGTAAGTGCTCTTGCAAATTAAGAGCAGATTTAGCAATAAGAAGGTGATTTGTGTGCAAAAGAAGCTTTATAACAAACTTACCCAAATGGATACCTTCACCCCCTAGTGAATTTAGCCACTCTTCAAGCTTGTCGATATATAAACCTAAAGAGGGCAGGAGACAATGGCAACCTTGTTTGACCTCTATATCGTTTCTAAATCCTTTTAGAAATGCCCGCTGAATTTCTAATTTTGACTTTCACCTCTTCATACAACCTATGCATAGTTGCTCTCAAATTCCTGAGAACCCCAAGTACCTCGATTTTGTGCCAAAGCTTATCCCTAGGAACTGTGTCAAAGACTTTTTTGAAATCAACAAAGCAATAAAAGACTTCTTCTATTTACTCCCAAATTTTTTCAATGATGAGTCTTGAAGTTATACCATGATCAACTATGGAATCTTTGTCTAAAACTTGCTTGTCCTTAGCACATTTATCTTTTTCTTTTGCCCACATGCTGATTTTATTTTCTAACATGCTTCTAAATAACTTTGCAAACAAGGGGTTTACCATTATGGTCCTATAAGTGGAAGGATTAAGGACGTCACTATCCTTGAAAAGAGGTATTGCTAGATTAGTTGTCCAATCTATGGGGAACAGATGCTGTTGAAATTTTTTGTGATGTGAGGTGCAAGAATTTTTAAGCCTATTAGGTCCCTATATTACTAGTATAGCCCCTTATTGTTGTTAGTGTAACCCCCTTATTGTTATTATTGTATCCTTGTAACCTCCATTTTGTTATTATTGTGCCCTTAAATTATTATTGTTAGGTTGGTTAGGATTACATTGTGGCCCACTAGGATTACATTATGGCCCCATGGACTCTTATATATAGAAAGGAGGTTTTGTAAATTGTATCATCCAATAATTGTTCATCTATGTAATGTATTGGAGGTTGCCCCCTCGAAGTGGTTCATTTCTAAGGCGTTGATATCTTTTTTCTTCTCTTTTTGGAGCTAGTTACACAACATTTGGTATCAGAGCTTTGGATTCTAGGGTTTTGCTGCTCCAAACAGGTCATCGTGGCATTTTCGCTATAACTTTTTTTCTACGAAGTTTCATAAGCTGAAATTTTTGGGGTGCGAAGTCGAAATCCAGAGGAAGATTGTCTAAAAATTTCAGAGCTTGGTTCGCAATATTTTCGGAGATATCATCTGTGGAAGTTAGGTTTTTTTTCAGGCTCCTAAACAGGTCATCGTGGAATTTGTGCTATAACTTGTTTTCTACGAAGGTTCAGAATCTGAAAGCGAAGCTGAAATCTTGAGGAAATTCGGAAAAAAATTTCAGAGCTTGGTTCGCAACATTTTTGGAGATATGATCCGTGGAAGGTAGTGCTTTTTCAGGCTCTTGAATTTCATCTCAAAGAGGTAATCGTGGGAAAAGTTCAATAACTCTCTCTCTGGGCATCGGATTGGAGTGCCGTAAAAAGTGGTCGCAAGTACACAAAGTATAGTTTATTGGCTATCAATTTCAGAGACGAATGATGAAACAGTGACACGTGGCAAGTCGTACAAGTTCGCTCTACTGAACCAGTCCATAATTAGGTCATTGTGGGAGATTAGACACAACTTTGTCTTGGAGAATCCAAATCAGGTCAGACCTGTGGCATTCGAAAGATAATTCAAAGGGCTACGTTGGTACTGAAAATCAAATTTTGAAGAATTGCAACATGATCTATCAAAATTACAAGAGCAAGTGCAACAAATTTCACTCTCGCAAAGAACAACAAAAAATGAAATGGAAGTTTTGAAGAAAGGCGTGGAAGCTTAAGATGGATGGCATGGAAGCTAAGATGGAAAACATGAAGAATGATCTAAAAACAGAGATCGAAGGTTTGACAAAGTTGATACAGGAAATGTTTCCTAATGGTGAAAAAATAGTAGAAGAACCTCATGATGAGAACAAAATAAATGTCAATCGTGATTTCATAAACTCTAATGTTGGCGGGAAGAACCACCATATTTCAAAAATGGATATGAGGAAGTTTGATGGAAAGGATCCTGTAACATGGATACTACAGATGGAGCAATATTTTGATCTCCATAACGTGCAAAACACACAAAAGGTACGCATTGCAACTTTACATTTAGAACAAAATACATTTGTATGGTATGAATGGCTTTGCTCCCGTAAAAAAATTGTCACTTGGTCAATTTTTACGGAGGAAATGATAGCACATTATGAGGATACAAAGAGCAACACCTTCTTTACCCAATTGATAAATCTCAAACAAAATGGTTTAGTGGGGCAACACATTGAGGAATTCCAAAAATTGAATATAAGGGTAACTGATATTCCAGAGGGACACAGGATTGATCTCTTCCTAGGCACTTTAAAGGATAACATCCAACATGAAGTTCGCGTTTTGGAACCTGATTCATTGGAGAAGGCATTCAGGTTGGCAAGGAAAGTTGAATGTAAAATTATGGCGACAAGGAAGCCTACCACTCAATTCTATAAAGAAGGAAGTGTTGCTACGCCTAGATTTCCACAACCTACAAGGTTGACACCACAACAATTGGAAGAAAAAAGAGCAAAAAGGGCTTTGCTACAGTTGTGATAGCAAATACACTAAAGGTCATAAGTGTGCTGAGAAGAAATTATTTTACATAGATTGTGAAGAGAAAGAAGAAAATGAACAAGAAGAGGATATACACCAGGAACCAGCCCCAGAAGAGGAAGAAATGAATCCAACCATATCGTGTAATGCACTGGCAGGAATTACCACTCCTCAAACTCTCAAGATAAAAGGACAAATCAAGAAGAGAAAGGTAATAGTGTTGATTGATTCAGGTAGCACCCATAATTTTATTCATTGGAAGGTAGCCAAGGAATTAAATTGTTTCCTATACCCAGCACCAGAATGTCAAGTGATGGTTGCAAATGGAGGAACTATAAATTGCTCTGGAAAATGCCATAATATCAAGCTAACCATGGGGGAATATGTATTGGCTAGTCCAATGCTTTCCATTCCTATGGGAGGTGCTGATGTTGTACTAGGAGTACAATGGTTACAATCTTTGGGGACGGTAGTTTTTAATTTTCAAGAACTTTTCTTGAAATTTTTTTCAGAAGGAAAGGAAGTCGAATTACGGGGTATTGAAGGGAAGCCAGGAAGGATAATAAGCTCTAATGTCATGACAAAGCTTTTAAAGAAAGAACAACGAGGCGTAATTGCACAATTATGCTCACTAGAAGTTCCGACATCAAAATCATCTATTTCTGCAGATCTCCATCAAGTCTTGGACAATCATTCCAATGTGTTTGAAACTCTCAAAGGAGTCCCACCTATTTGTGATCATGATCATGCTATTCATTTGATACCAGGAAGTGTTCCTCCAAACATCAGGCTTTATAGATATCCTTACTTCCAAAAGAGTGAAATTGAACGTATGATTGCAGAAATGTTAGAGGTGGGTATAATTCAACCTAGTCAAAGTTCTTTCTCTGCTCCCGTAGTATTGGTACACAAGAAGGATGGATCATGGCGAATGTGTCCGGATTATAGGGAGCTCAATAAACTCACCATTAAAGATAAATTTCCCATTCCTGTGATTGATGAATTATTGGATGAATTACATGGAGCAATTTATTTTACCAAGTTGGATCTTCGTTCATGATATCATCAAATTAGAATGAAGACTGAAGATATTCCAAAAACAGCATTTCGAACTCATGAGGGTCATTATGAATTTTTGGTCATGCCTTTTGGCCTTAACAATGCACCTTCTACATTTCAAGGGTTGATGAATTCCATTTTCAAACCCTTCCTTAGAAAATTTGTGCTAGTATTTTTTGATGATATACTAATCTACAACAAGTCTTGGAAGGATCATGTTGAGCATGTTGACAGGGTGCTCAAACTATTGCAAGAGAAACAATTATATGCAAAAAAATCCAAATGTTTCTTTGGAGTACAAGAGGTGGAATATCTGGGTCATATTGTATCTCACGAGGGTGTTAAAGTAGACCTAACAAAATTAAAGCCATTAAGGAATGGAAAGTCCCCACAACCATAAAGAAGTTGCGAGGATTTCTCGGGTTAACAGGGTATTATCGCAAGTTTGTTAAGAATTATGGGAGAATAACAGCACCTCTAACAACATTATTGAAGAAGATGCATTTTCATGGACTCCTGAAGCAACTAAAGCCTTTGAACGTCTTAAAGAGGCAATGTGCCTAGCACCGGTCTTAGCTACGCCAGATTTCACGAAAACCTTTATTGTGGAATGTGATGCCTCAGGAAATGAAATTGGTGCGGTTTTAATGCAAGAAGGAAGACCCATTGCTTTTGAAAGTCGTCCAATCAAATGAAAGTATTTACAGAAACCTATTTATGAGAAGGAAATGTTAGCAATACTGCATGCACTAAAGAAATGGCGAACTTACCTAATGGGAAGACACTTCAAGGTAAAAAACGATCATGATAGTCTTAAACACTTTTTGGAACAAAGACTATCATCAGAAGAGCAGCAAAAATGGGTCACAAAGATGTTGGGTTATGACTTTGAAATAATCTACAAAAAAGGAAAGTTTAATGTTGTTGCAGATGCACTCTCAAGAAAGAATGAAGAGGTGGAAGCATTGCTTTGTGCCATTTCTATTATCCAACCAGATTGGATAACTGAAGCAAGAGATGAATGGAAAAAGGACAAAGATGTATGGATACTCATTCAAAAGTTGCAGCAAGATCCTAGTACATCTGATACATTTAGTTGGAAAAATGATTCCTTATGGTACAAAGATCGCTTATATCTTTGTAAGAATTCCCATCTAAAACAAAATATTCTTCTGGAATTGCACACTTCTCCTTTAGGAGGACACTTGGGATTTTTAAAAACTTACCACAGGGTGAAGAAAGAATTTTTTTGGGATGGCCTTAAATCTGATATTCAAAAGTTTGTGGCGGAATGTTTGGTTTGCCAGCAGAATAAAGTGGAAACAATTAAGACCCCAAGACTTCTACAACCTTTATCCATTCCAAGTCAACGTTGGGAGGAGATTTCAATGGATTTTATCACAGGTTTACCTAAGTCTGAAGGAAAGAATGTCATCATGGTGGTAGTTGATAGACTTACCAAGTATGCACACTTTTGTGCATTATCTCATCCATTTAAAGCAAGTACAATTTCTACTACATTTATGGACATAATTCAAAAGCTACATGGAAACCCAAGGGTTATTGTGAGCGACAGAGATCCCATTTTTACTGGAAATTTTTGGACGGAGTTATTTTCTTGTTTGGGTGCTCAATTAGCTCATAGCTCATCTTATCATCCTCAATCCGATGGTCAAACCAAGATAGTAAATAAATGTTTGGAAGGATATCTTCGTTGTTTTGTATCTGATAAACAAACACAATGGGTCAAGTGGTTACCTCTCGCTGAATGGTGGTATAACATTTCCTTCCATACTGCAGCGAAAATGACCCAATTTATGGCACTTTATGGATATCATCCACCATTGATCACATCATCTTTAAGGGAAAATTCGAAGGTTCAAGCAGTGGAAGATCACGAGCATCAGCGAAAAGTTCTCCAACTCTTAAAGGATACCTGAATTTGACACAAAATCGAATGAAACAATAGGCAGTTCAACATCGCAGCGAGAGAAGTTTTGATGTAGGAGATTGGATATTTTTACGGCTACAACCATACAAACAAATGTCCCTCAAGCAAGCTACGAAGGATAATAAATTATCGCCAAAGTACTATGGTCCTTACAAGGTGTTGCAAAATATTGGTACTATGGCATACAAATTGGAGCTTCTTGCTTCTTCGCGAGTACATATAGTTTTCCATGTTTCATGCTTAAAAAAGGTTATAGGTGAAAATATTCCAGTTCAAACAATATTGCCAGAACTTGATGAGGAAGGAAAATCATATTGGTAGCTGAAGCGGTCACGGAAACAAGAACTCGACAACCACGGAATCGATCAATTTCAAAGTATCTCATCAAGTGGAAGAACTTACCCATTGAAGATTCTACATGGGAGGATGAGAATTTTATACAGAAACACCCAGAGCAACTCAAGCGTTGAGGACAACACTTTTTTGAAGGAGAGGGGCATGTTAGGTCCCTATATTACTAGTATAGTCCCTTATTGTTGTTAGTGTAACCCCCTTATTGTTATTATTGTATCCTTGTAACCCACATTTTGTTATTATCGTGCTCTTAAATTATTATTGTTAGGTCGGCTAGAATTACATTGTGGCCCACTAGGATTACATTATGGCCCCATGGACTCCTATATATAGAAAGGAGGTTTTGTAAATTATATCATCCAAGAATTGTTCATCTATGTAATGTATTGGAGGTTGCCCCTTCGAAGTGGCTCATTTCTAAGGCGTTGATATCTCTTTTCTTCTATTTTTGGAGCTGGTTACACAACAAAGCCCTACTTGAGATACTTTTCTTGGAGTTTAGCTAAGTGTTTTGCTTTTCCAACACCCAACTTCTTGATACCCATGTCTACCTCTTGCACTGAAGAGTTTTGTATCAGTGTTGACCAAGGGAGGAGGGTCAACCTTGGGATCCTGTTCATAAAGTTGTCTTGCATAGTCAAACCATTTAGAAGTTGTAAAACTGTTTTGAGTTTGCATCTCTCTCAGTTGAAACTCCTTCCAAAATAATTTGGGGTTATTTTTTCCAAAGAAGATTAGTTCTTCTCTCCTCAAAACCATGAAATCAACCTTTTTCTTTATTAATATTTGCTTGTAAGCTTTGATATATAGAATGTCCAAAATAACTTTTATTTCTCAAGCATTTACTTTATATAACTATGTTAATTGTATTCCATAATAATTTTAAGAGTCTTAAAAAAAAATCCATTGAAACTTCAAAGTCCAAAAATAAAAAAAAACAAACACACACTTACGGTGTGTGCGGAGTTATCTTTAATTGCCTCGGTCATGAGTTTTTAGGGGTAAAGGGTTACACCCTAAGTTGCACGAAACATGAAAACAGAAACGAGTTTTCGAAACGGGAAGCGAAGCGAAACGTGACCTCCCCAAAATTTTGGAAACGGGGAAATGCAGTATATAATAATAATAATAATAATTTAGATTTATATTAGAATTTTAGGACATTTAAGAAATGTTATGTGAAATCATAAAAGTTTAAAACATACATGATACATGATAAATTCAAAGCATAAACTATTACAAGTGACAACACATTTACTCATGAATGATAACAGACACAGTGAAAATAGCAATATCGGAATATTGGATTGGGGCTCTTGATTAAATACGAGTTCCATACTCTAATATGTGACAAAATACGATTGAAACACTGCGATCATCTAATCCTGAAATCTTGTAAAACTGATAAGTTTGTTGGATTTTGAATGATATCTAATATTTTGCTTTCTCCATATGAAATCCAACGAGGTCAGAACCACTCTCAAACATCTCGAGTCATTTCATGGTAATGTTAAAAATTTAAGTAAAAAGATGAAAATGAAGATTAAATAAATGTCACTTTTACTTTAAGAATTTTGACATTTCTTTAATCTTCATTTTCATCTTTTTACTTAAATTTTTAACATTATCATGAATCACATATAAATACTAGGGCCATAGGCTTTAAAAAGCCATCTATAAGCACCCATAAACGATTAGAATAATATTGAAAAGCACGAAAAAAAAAAAGAAAAAAAAAGAGAAAAAAAAAAGAGGAGTTAAATCACTTTAAAGGGAAGGAAATGTGGCTGTACGGCTAGAAACACGTTTCCAGGCCGTACAGTATGCGTTTCTGTTTTGTTTTTTGCCAGAAACGGGGGTGGGGAGGACGTTTCCTGTAACATAGGCTACACCCTAAGTTGTATGAAACGGGTAAACGAAAACGAGTTTTCGAAATGGGAAGCAAAGCAAAACACGACCTCCCTAAATTTTGGAAATGGGGAAACACAATATATATATATAATTTAGATTTATATTAGAATTTTAGGACATTTGAGAAATGTTATGTGAAATCATAAAATTTTAAAACATACATGATACATGATAAATTCAAAGCATAAACTATTACAAGTGACAACACATTTACTCATGAATGATAACAAACACAATGAAAATAGCAATATCGGAATATTGCATTGGGGCTCTTGCGGGGGTGGGGAGGATGTTTCCTGTAACATAGGTTACACCTTAAGTTGCACGAAACGGGTAAACGGAAACGAGTTTTCGAAATGGGAAGCGAAGCAAAACACGATCTCCCTAAATTTTGGAAATGGAGAAACACAGTATATATATGTGTGTGTGTGTGTGTGTATGATTTAGATTTATATTAGAATTTTAGGACATTTGAGAAATGTTATGTGAAATCATAAAAGTTTAAAACATACATGATACATGATAAATTCAAAGCATAAACTATTACAAGTGACAACACATTTACTCATGAATGATAACAAACACAATGAAAATAACAATATTGGAATATTGCATTGGGGCTTTTGATTAAATACGAGGCCCATACTCTAATACATGACAAAATAAGATGGAAACATTGCAATCACACAATCCTGAAATCTTAAAAAACTGATATGTCTGTTGGATTTTGAATGAGATCTAAAATTCAACTTTCTCCATATGAAATCCAATGAGGTTGGAACCACTCTCAAACATCCCGAATCATTTCATGCTAATGTTAAAAATTTAAGTAAAAGGATGAAAATGAAGATTAAAGAAATGTCACTTTTACTTCAAGAATTTAACATTACCCATGAATCGCATCTAAAAACTAGGGCCATAGGCTTTAAAAAGCCATCTAGAAGCACCCATAAACGATTAGAATAATATTAAAAAGCACGAAAACTGAAAAATAAAATAAAAAAACCAAGTTAAATCCAGGCTGTACGGTATGCGTTTCTGTTTCGTTTTTTGCCAGAAACGAGGATGGGGAGGACGTTTCCTGCAACAGAGGTTACACCGACTTGCAGTCAGCCAATTAAAAGTATATTTAAGTTTAGAATTATATTTAAAAAAAGTTATGTAAATTTATAATTTATATAAAATGACTAAAATTCAAGATGGCTGAGATTTGTTTCCTTTTGCTAGATAAACAACTAGTTTAGTGTTTTCCTCAAATATGGGCACTAATTATGAATATAGGGAATTTGTGCATTTATGGCAGATTGGCCTCAAAGAAAAACCATGTTGCGGTTCGGAAATTAGTGAACTTGGCACCCAATTTGCGATATTGGAAATAAAATCCATGTTCCAGAATTTTTTGATTCGTCCTCGTTGCCTGATAAATTGCACTTGAAGTTGATTGCTTGAAAACTTTGACCTGCAACATCGATTGAGAGGTGGAGTTGGAGACTCACACGTGTGATGTAGGTGTGATGAGTATCATAGAATCATGTTGAGACTTTATCCTTCAAAACTCGTGGCCGCTTTCCATGTAGAAAGGCAAAATTATGCTAAACCACAATCAGGTAGCTGGTACATGAACTAGACCAAACAATTTGTCATTAGTAAAATCAAACTCCCCAATACTCGAGGGTCCTTGGAACAACTATATCTGGGTCAAGCTCTCAGGCTTGCCACTCGAGTTTTGGACTAGGCACGCGATGCAGGAGATCGGTAACATAGTTGGGCGTTTTGTCTATATGGACCCTCGGGTATTGGGGGCTTGAGACAAGCGAGTGGCCTAGATCCTTGTGGAGGTCAATTTCTCGAGGGGTATCCTCGGGTGCATTGAACTCAAATGGGACTCTCTGCACATCAACCAGAGGATTGATTATTGGGGTGTACCGTTTCGATGCTTGTTATGCCATCATATTGATCACCTTTTCGAGAGATGCTTGCGTCAATTTCAGGGTGCGCGTGCTCAAAGAAGTGAGGACGACTCGGTGCCATCGGTTCGTGGTAATACTTCCTCCCACACACGCTCTGAATCTAGGAAAGGTAACTCTTCTTCTGCTGATGATTTTCTTTTTTTGAGTTGTGGCAAATTTTCCTCCGCTCCATTAATCTCTAATTTCATGTATCAAAACATCTCTTCAAATTCTTACTTGGATGATATTATTCCTCTCGATTCTGCCCCACCTACTCGTCTGTTTTGAACCCCTTGGACATGGTGGAGGTTTCGGCTCTCATCCCTCCTTTGTTCCATGCCCTTTAAATATTTGTCCTCCTAGTATCTCTGCCCCTCGGCGCGATCCTCTTATGTTCGTAACCCCGACTCCTTCCTCCCCCCCTCCTCCTGAATCTAATCCACCCATTTCTCCACATAATTTGGTCGATAGCGATTTAGAATTCCTATCACTTAACTCGATGATGAACCTTTCCGCTCTCACGGTTCATGAGGGTTAATCTCGGGCCATATCCTCGGTCATCACTCTCGAGTCTGCTCATAATATCACCGTTTGATGCCATAGGAGGGAGGGAAGTCACCATTTTTCGAGCAGATCCTTCAAGAAAAACCTATTCTCAGACTCTGCCAGACTCTTTGATATCCTTGTTCTGGGTATTTCTTTTGTTGGGGCCCTTAGAGCACATTCGCCCCCTGAGGGTAGGAAATGACCTCCATCTTGTTTTTAAACTTGTGCGGGTTGGGGGACACCGCGAAGATGTTGTGTGTTAGACACCTTGTCCTCACTATTCAACCATCTGTTGTTCTCATTCAAGAAACCATGGTTGACGCAGTTTGTTCCCTTGCATATTTTCGCTTGGTATGTCCTAACTGGTATATGGTTGCTACTGACTCGATTGGTCGCTTTGGGGGTTCCGTGGCTCTCTGGGATCCTCACTGGGCCAACCTGAAAGCCCATTGTTTTTTCGCCCACATTATACTCTCTGGTAATATTCGGGGCATTTCGGAAAAGATACATATATGGAACCTTTATGCCCCTTATGAGGGTAGCCAATGTTTTTGGGATCAAGTACACTTGTCAGAGATTATTAAAATTGGCTCAATGATTATTGCAGGCGATTTTAATGTTGTTTTATTTAGGAATGAATGTTGGGGTACGAAATGTCATTTCAACACTTTCTCGGATCACCTCATTGCATTATTTGATAATAAATATCTGGTGGATATATGCCCTTCTCCCATCATTCCTACATGGAAAAATGGCAGGAGTGGGGACGAATACATCGGAAAAACGCTAGATCGCTTTATGGTCCATCATAATTTGTTTGAGTTTATGAGAAACCTGAGATCTTTTGTTGAGCAAGTTTATATGACAAATAATCGCCCGATAATACTACAATGGCGTATGGAGCAGGTGAAAAGAGGCATCTATTTCAAGTTTAATCACATATGGCTAGAGGACGCAGATTTTCATGAATTGGTTTGCAATATCTGGGAATCTATCCCTTTTTGTGAAGGAGAATTCACCATGGAGTACATAATGGTGAAACTATAGACACTAAAGAGCCATGTTCGTGTGTGTGAATGCAGGAAGAAGGCGAAGTTATGTAGGGAATTGAAATCGGTGATTGCAGAAATATGGGAGATTGAGATCCATGTGTTTATCACTCCTCCCACTGAGCTCTCAATTGAGAGATTGATTTTTTTTTTTTAAACAAATTCGGTTATGATATTATATATTAGAAAAAAGGAGGAGGTTTTAGTTCCTCATTACATGTCCGCCAGTTCTGGCCAAAATTTGAAGTTGTTTGAAAAGCTTCTTGCCTCCCTGTTACATAGCTTTTCCTACTACATCTTGCCTTACTACTATATAACTTATCTACTGCATTCAAATTATAAATTTTTACATATTTCTTTAATAGAAAAATACATTTCGTTTTCATTATATGAGATTATTGGATTAGTAGATATTGAGAACTAGCTTGATGCTGGCTGCTGTCCCTAGAAACAAAAGCGCTGAGGTTGTTACTATTTGTTGACTGTATTTTCACTTTCTCGATGTCTATTCCACTGATCGAGAGAGTTGGATCATTCACCATATTTCTTTGCTGTAATTTCTTTGAGATAGGTGATGGAATTTTCCTAAAGAACACACTTGTTTTTGACCTCCAAAAGCTCATTTGTGGTGGTTGTCTATTGATGATGAAGAACTGCAATCACAACTTTTGTCTGATTTTTCATCTGATTCATTTTTTCCTTGATTTGGTCTATTACTACCTTCTACGCTCGGCAGTGCACACAGGACTGTGACTTAGCATCCCTGGAGTCCATGCCTTTCTTTGTTGTTGTAAAGATGAAACTGTAATAACACTGTTGACTCGGAACTATTAACTGAAAATAAACGCAACAGATAGACATGAGCCTGTTAAGATAAGATTTAGCAAGATCTGAAGACACTATTGAGATGTGGCTAGAATAATTCAATATGCGCTACTCTTTTGGTTGAGAAGATACCAAAGATCTGATAAGGGTACCAGAGGTCAACGCTGAAGGCACTGATTTGGAGTAACAGATATGAAGCAAGAAGCTGATGAAGGCGCAAATTCCTTTGTTGGGAGCCTTATTTTCCAGTTATGTTTTTCCTTTCTGAGCTTCGAAATTGCTGCTATTTTGGGCATATTGTCTCCATACCTTATCCATTCTCTTTCTTCTCCCTGAAGTTGCGCCCATTCTATTCCTTTTGTCCCCTTGACTGAGAAAAATTTTGAAACTAGTCCCCACGTTTTGGAAATGACCCTTGCCACAATTGTCTTTTTATTCTGGAAGATCTTATTGTTTCTTGTCAACCAGATCTGCTAGCATAAGAAAGAGGGAATGCTAGTCTAGAATCTTTGGAATGTGATTTTGTTTTTGAAACAGTAAGGGTATTTCCTTTTCTATTCTACAAAGAAGTCATTGAGAGGGATGGAGTAGTTTAAAATTATTTAAATAGGATGCACCATACGCTACCAACATTCTTTTGTGAAGTTTCATTCTAGGAATAGATGTTGAATGTTTTCCTCAACATGAAGGCACAAAGGGCAATGAGAAGACCCCAAAATTCCTCTATTTTTTAGGTTCATTTCCATGAGAATTTTACTCTTTAGTAGGGTCCATATGAAAATTTTGATTTTGGGTAAGCTTTCATTTTTTCCATGCCAGTTTCCAAAGATGCTAGTCCTAATGACCTCGTTGCTCTTGCAACATTTTATACCCATTTAACTGTATACTCCCCTCTTGTGGGGTTCCATATGAAAGTATCTTGCTTGCCTTGTTCTATTGGAGCTGCCCGTTTAAGGAGGGATATCAGAATTTCCCATTTATTTTTTAGTTCTCGAGGAAGATTAGGTGTTTTCCATTGCTTCCAAGTTCGATCTGTGTCCCATTGTGATATTTCTTCGAGATTGGTGTAGCCTTTTGACAACTTCCAGTTTCACAATCATTGTATTTCTCGATTGTTGATTAGAGGCTCGTTTCCCTTTATTCTATCCTTCCATATGTTAATCTCTTTACCATTGTCCAACATTCTTGATATGTTGCTTTTGATTAGAGGGAGATCCCTGGTTATAAGTTTCCAGATTTGTGTGCAAGGTCTTAACGATGCTTGTTGGTGCGGGGTCCTCTCGGGTCAATTTTGATAAAGTTTTGTATATATTTTTGTTGTGCGCGCTGCACGGAGAGTCAAAGGGGCTTTGGCGCCGATCAAAGTTCCTATTCAATGTAAATGGGTTTTTATGGTGTTTGAGAGGTAAATCCCCTCTGCGGATAGAGGCGATCCGTACTAGCCCAGCAGGGGTCTAGCAACAATAAAAAATGTTATGACGCAAGTTCCTAGTTACGAATGGAAAGACTAAAGATGGAAGCCTACCTGGAATCCAATGCTTATGATCTGAAGAAGAAAGCGTTCCCGTTCCTCAGCCCCGGCAGATCACGATCCTCCACGATCTCCGCGGATGGACACCTGCACATGCAAGAAACAAACAGATACAAGCATAAAATCCGGCATACGTAACTAAATATCAGTCAGAAAGGATATTACTCATATTAACATAATGGAAAATAGAGTGGAACCATAATCATAATCATTCATTAAATAACAATCGAAGAAAGATTACAACCAATGTTCTGACGTCGTGGTCTCCTTCGGATGGGTCCCCAGTCATTCACGTCTCGCAAAGCTCGCCAGGGAAAGGGCAAAGCCTCTCCTGAGTCTCTCGACGATAGTCTCCTTACTTGAGTCGGCCTTAAGGGAAGAAAGAGGGCTCTTACAGCACAAAGGCTCTTGGGAATATGGAGATTCAAAGCTTAGGCACTTCAAGACTAGCTTGCTATGGAATTGAGCAGGCTTTTATAGATGGGGAAGGAGGGAGTTGGGATCCCTATTATTATGGGATTGGCCCTATCAACAAGGAAGGTTCCATGGGAGGTGGCAAAACCACTTCCCTTCCATAGAACTCCCGCAACCAAACCTCCCAACTCAAGATAGGCAATGGTTTGTGAGTTTGTTGGAACTCAACTTTCGCCATCTTTATTTAAAAAACAGTCCCTAAATTGGGTGGCGCGACTACTGCTCTATGACAGAGCGCCAGTTGGCGCGACCTCTTTGCAGGATTTTCCCCATTGGCGCGAGTACTGAACTTACTGCCCGCGCCAATGCAAAAAGGGATGTTTTTCATGATTTTGCAAGGAGATGTCTCAAGGGAAAATGAAGCTCATGCTTAGAGGAATGCATTGATGATGTTTTCAAGGCATGACAATGTTCACAGGTCACAAAATGGGTCCTCCATTGTGCGGGACGGGGAATGGTAGGGACGGTGACAAATTACTGTGTAACAGATGCCCCTTAAAGTATGAGGCCCGAGAGAGAGAGGGGTGAAATGCTTTACGAGAACATGTTCAACTGAAGGCCCGCCGTCGGAAAACCTGTGCAGAAAGATACAACTGATATCTCAAGTACATGATGTATATGTGGTATGGACGCAGCCATCCGAAACATAGTATGCTATAATCCGGATCCAGGGTATGGGCGCAGCCATCCAACTAGGATCAAACAAATAGACTCAGGTATGGTCGCAGCCATCCAATCAGTGAGTCATGTACATAATGATAATAATCCACAATCGCAGCCTGGATTACAACAGACACAATCCAGGGTCTTGTGCTCCATCTCGACCCAAACAAGTACAAGTTCGAGCATGTGAATATGTGAGCTGATGTCGAACATGCAAGAACATCGTCTGATTACCAGCCAATGATGAAAGCTGTTAACAGACGCGAGAGAAACCACCAATAATGACAATGGTCCTCAAGGTACTACAGGTACAATCTACGATGTGTGAATAAATGAGTTGGCGTCGAACACCCGCAGAATCACTCGATCGGAGGTCAATGATGAAAACCTCACGTCGAATGCGACGAACCTGCCATTGAGGCATGCAGGCTCCAAGGTACCATAAAGGAGTCTCTAGATCAGCTTCCTGGATAATGAGCTGAAGTCGACAGGAAGTGACCTTGATCGAAGGTGGGCCATAATGTTTCCCACATCATCGACACGAGACAGAGGAACATGATGTTTTTGTTGTGAATCAAGATCGTATGAGAATCAGAGGAAGGTTGATATTTGCAGAGGTCAACTTCTCTTGAACATATAAACGACACGACAGTGGACTTGGCAGTATTTGACATCAACGGATCAGAGGTCATGGTGACGAGGCAATGAGCAGAGGAGAGGTCAAAAAGGATTATCCAAACCCACGGAGGCAAAGTGAAGAAACGAGATGAGATGTCCCCAACCCGACACGAATGCAGACAAGTGCCATGTTCAAGAGCGACATACTGCCGACGACAATGACGATGGTTCCATTTTTCCCCCACCATTTCTGGCGAGTACCCCAATTATTTTTGATAACAAGCTTGAAGGGGATATCATATGCTTGTGATATAAGTCCGCCCTTCGGGCGAATCCATCCTAGTGCATTTAACGAGTCCTAGGAAGGAGAAACTCGGAGAACGTCATTTCGACTAAATCCGATGTCATCAGGTTTTAACGAGTCTGACAAAGGAAGAACTCGGCGTCTTTTCATGTTTAGAGAGTTTGAAAAGACAACTGAAAAGAAAACTCCACAGGTCCCTTTTCGTAAATAGTTCCCCAGATCCGAAAAGGTAGAAAACAATATCCGGGAAAACCTCCTAGTCGCGATAGACTAGGGTATTCCTTTTTCGTAATCAATCCATCCCAGCCCGAAAAAGGGTTAAACTTATACTGGGTGAATGTCGATTCGTGTCCATTTTAACGAGATCGAAACGACAAGGGCCTCGGCAATCTTTTCATGTTTAGAGAGTCAGAAAAGAGCTGAAAGATGACTCCAAAGTGACTTTTTCGTGTATTTACTGAGTCCGAAAAAGTATAAAATACAACTCGTTTCCATCGTTAAAGTCGCAAAAACCTGCTGCTGCACATACCAAGCAAGCGTAAAACCCATTTTCGACATAACATATTCAAATATTTGATAAAAATAACTTTTAAAACTCTTTTAAAGTCGAAAAAGCTATAAATATGTCAAAATGGTAAAAAATAAAATTACATTTACTATTTACCTTGGTAAAAAGCAACAGTGGTCCATTTGGAGCAGAAACTTCTGACGGTGATTGCGACAAATCCAGTTGACCATTCAGCTTCTCGTCTGCTACAGGTAAGAGGCGCTCCCTTGCTGTTCATTTTCATCCAATTTTTAATAGTTTTACCCTGTAAATCAGTTCTCTAGGGCCACTTTTGAAAATTTAGGGCCGCGCTCATTGGCGCGGGTATCGGGCACGGACCCGCGCCAATGGGCTCTTTTATACAAAGGGCTCGCGCCACGTGGCGCGACTGTTCACAAAACAGCCACGCCAGCGGCCGAACCTAAAAATCCGCCTAAAAAATCGACATTTAGACCAAATTGCATGTAATTTGAGGCTTATCAGAGATCTAACTAAGGGTTCATGACCATATGAATGCAGGTAATCAAGCAAAATGGCGATTGAATGGAAAGAACGAGAGCATGGAGAAGAGGATGAACAGGCCATTCAAAGCGAGGCTTGCATGAATGCCCTTAGAAACTGTGGGCTGAAAAAGTTCTTCCTCACACCCTGTCTACGAGCTCAGCCCGAGCTCCTCCAGTATTTGATCAGTATCTGGGATGAACATGAACAGGTGTTCAGGCTACGAGATCAGGTATTAGAGCTGGAGGTTTCTGATGTTTATTTTATCACCGGATTGTCCCGCAGAGGTCCGATCCCTGTCTTGACTGGAAGCAGACCATCTGGGGAGAAGATGGAAGAAGTGATGGCACGAGTGTGCCGAGGAGCACAAATGGGATCGGGAAGCAAGAAGGTGGATATCCACACTATCCCTGATATGGCATTGAGAGTTTTCCTACATACCATCACGCGGGCTGCAGGGTCGCAGGCACCGCACGAGGCCACAAAGGCCCAACTCCTGCTGGCCTCAGAATGCATGAGTCCCTTACTATTTGACTGGGCAACAACAGTAACAATAAATATGAAAAGGCAGCTCACAAAATGCAAACAGGGTAAACTGAAACAGTTTGGTTATGGTTCCATCCTGGTATCGTTCATTCTGGAACGCTTACCAATCTTCCAGGGCCAAGGGGCCGCAGTAGCAGATCCGATACCACGAGAGCCAAGAATGGCTCACTGGGCAGCATTAATGCCCAGAGCTGGAGGTGGCCAACAGATGTCCTGGAGGCCGGAGTTTTTCAGGTGGTTACGACGCCAGCTGATTGTCGTGGAAGACTGGCCCTATGCAGGAACTGACTTCACCGGAGACCCAGATCTCCCACTGCCAGAAGGAGATGACTGGGACGAGGAGTTGGGTAAGACCTCATATTTTTTATTTTATATGTTTTATGTTTTTTTTTGTTAATACATATTCGTCCTAACACATTTCATATATGCATGCAGATGTGGGACCTGAGAGACTAGCTGGGATGTCTCCAATCTCATGGAGGACACAACTCGCCCCTGATCCTCAGGGGGAGGGCACCGGAGGAGAGGAATTGATCCAGAATCTTGAGGAAATAGCCCACGGGATCCCAGACTATGCTCGGCTGGCAGACGTACCGATGGCATACCAGCGCCACACGGTGGGAGTTCCGAGTCGGATCCACCGAATCCTGAGACGCTTAGTGCGTGCAGTCACATGCTATCATGAGCACCATGCGGATTAGCTCTTAGGATTTATACCACACCTATTTTTTGAGAGACGTACCGTCTCCGGATGTACTTAAGACGACTATGTATATTTTGACTTTTATGTGACACACTCTATGTAAACATTTCGATATCTATATATATACATATCTATTTCTGGATGGATCTTTCTTTACATGTGATGATGATTTATAAATTGCGCAAATTTCTGTCTAATACCAAATTTTCTACTGCATCTGTTAGTGTATTCAAATGCCTGGGTATATGATGATATGTAATGTAGTCAAAATTTCTTTCCAGTAATCGAATACACAGATACAGACATAAGATGGACGGGTTCCTTACCGAATAGTGTCCGTTCGTCAGACTCATCTGTTAACCAACTGCCTCACAGATCAGATATCACTGTTGTCGTGGATTTCTCGGGAAATGGAGAAAATTTCATCCCATAAATTCAATAATAAAGCTGATAAGGCGAGACACCGAAGCACTCAGAGGACCCGGACGCGTAAAGATGTTTACAAAGCACACCACACAATACATGCACACAAATGAAAATCACACACCTATGTACACACACCACACCAAGAAATCACTTCAGGCATAGTACTTTTTAAGGTACAGCCCATTTCTAGGCTGCGCCAGCGGAACTCCTTCATAATCTATAAGCTCGTAGGCCCCATTTTTCAAAACGCGCTTTACTATATAGGGCCCGTGCCACATAGGCTGAAGCTTACCAGCTCCAAGCTTATCATGCGCTTGATCATATAGGAGGACGAGGTCTCCTTCGATAAAAGAACGAGGGGAAACAGATTGATCAAAATGAGTTTTGACCCTCTTCTTTTGTGTTTCGATAATCAAAGCAGCCAGACGACGGGTTTCATCTAACCGTTCCAGATACAGAAGACGTTCTTCCTCGGCAGAAGTATCAGGTAGAAGCTCCACAGCTAATTTCAATGAAGGAATTTCACATTCAACCGGCAGAGTGGCTTCCAGACCGTACACCAATTGAAATGGTGTGAATCCAGTTGCACTCTTAGCAGATGTTCGGTATGCCCAGAGAGCTGAGAATAGTTGGAGATGCCAATTGGATTTATGAATACCAACTGTTTGCTGAAGCATAGTGACCAAAACCTTGTTCACTGCTTCAACCTGACCATTCGCTTGAGGGTAGTATGGTGTTGAGCTGTCGTGACGCAAGCCCAATGTTGAAGTCAGCTCCGCCATCATGTAGTCACGGAAATGAGTACCGTGATCAGTGATGATGGCTTGAGGAACCCCGAACCGTGCGATAACGTGGTTGAATATAAATTGAGCAGTCGTTTTCCCGTCAGCAGCTAGTGTAGGCATCGCCTCGGCCCACTTAGTGAAGTAGTCGACGGCGACAATAATATACGCATGCCCCCCGGCCAAGTGAGGGTTACACGTCATAAAATCCACACCCCATTTCGCAAAAGGGCCGACGGTAATAACGGGATGCAGTGGCAATGGTGGCGCGCACATCTTGCGCTGAAAAATCTGGCATGGATGACATTTACAGACTGCAGTGATACAGTCCTTGAATATGGAAGGCCAGAAATAACCTGCTCGCAGAATCTTCTGGGCAGTAGCATACCCGGACATATGTCTGCCACAGGCGCCATTGTGGCAGTCATTTAAGACCTTCTCAACCTCTTCCAAGGTTAGGCATCGTCGGAGCACCGAATCTACTCCAACGCGATATAAGGTATCTCCTACTATACGGTAGGGTTGGGACTGGTGCCGAATCCGACGGCGGGCAGCTTTATCCAACTCAGACCGAAATGTCGAGGTCTGAAGATACACTATTATGTCACCGTACCAAGGGTCACGAGTACTGATGAGGAAAAGCGTTTCGTCCGGTATATGGTCTTCAAAGTGTGAGGGAGCAGAGTCTGTAGGGAGAGAACATATCAAATCCGCGAAGACCAGTGATTTAGTTGACTTAGCAGTAGTGAACTCTAAGTCAAACTCCTGCAGGATCACAATCCATTTGGAGTACTTGCCCCCCAGTAATTGTCTAGAAAGAATATACGTCATAGGGTTGCAGTCTGAAACCACTGTTATCGTACGCAAAATGATGTAATGGCGAAAGCGTTGTACGACATGTACTGCTGCTAATGCCAACTTCTCGACATGAGCGTAACGCGTTTCTGGATCAAGAAGGTTCCGTGACAGGTAATAAACAACATGTTCATCACCGTCATCGTCATCCTGCACCAAGACCATGGCTATGGTGCTAAATGCGGTGGCTAGATATAAAGTGAAGTCGCGGTGGTAGTCCGGAGGACGAAGCAACGGAGCATTGACAAGCAACGTCTTCAGCTTCTCAAAGGATTCCTGAGCAATTTCGTCCCAATGAAAGGGAATGTTCTGCTTTAAAAAACGAGTGAATCCTTTGGCCACCTCGGCATAATTCGAGATAAAGCGCCGAAGAAAGTTCGCTTTCCTTTGCAGACTCTGTAACTGATACAGGGAGGAGGGTGATGGGAGATTTACGATGGCCTCGACCTTTAGAGGGTCAAGGCGAATTTCGTCTTTCGAGACTATGAATCCTAAAAGACGGCCAGAATCAACGCAGAAGACGCATTTATGAGGATTGAGCCTGATATTGTAGCGCCTGCAACGAAGAAAGATCTGGCGGAGATGCTCAGGATGGTCCTCTCGCTTACCCGAATGGGCTGGCAAGTCGTCCAGATAAGGCTGAACGATATGGTGAATGTCATGAAAAGCGTAGGACATCACACGCTGAAAAGTGGCTCCAGCGTTCTTTAAGCTGAACGGGAGTTTTTTATACGCGAAAGTGCCCCACGGACAGATGAATGTGGTCTTGTGTTGATCCTCAGGTGCAATATTGATCTGGTTATATCCTGAGAAACCGTCCATTAAGGAATAGATCTCACTCCCAGCACATTCGTCGATAATCTGGTCGATAAACGGAGTGGGATAATTATCCTTTGGACAGGCGCGATTGATGTCGCGATAATCCACACAGACTCGAATTGTACCCTGCTTTTTATCGACAGGGACAATGTTAGACACCCATTCTGTAAGGGGGATGGGATAAATAAAACCCGCGTTCAGAAGTTTTTCAACTTCTGCCTTGATGGCGGCGGCTTTCCGAGGATGCATGGGACGTAAGCGTTGGCGCACGGGTTTCGCACCTGGGTAGGTTGGAATCTCGTGCATGACAATACTCGGATCAATTCCCGGCATTTTCTCGTAAGACCATGCGAAAACATCTCGGAATTCTTTGAAAAGCTCAGTATAGACTTGGATCTCCTCGGAAGAACAAGTCACACCCACATGAATGTTCGGGACCTTTCTTCCCGATCAATGACCAAAGCGATTTGATGTGGAAGCCGGGGAGTAAAATTCTCCAGATCGAAGGTGAGAAGGCTCGAGTCGGCGGGATCAATGCCCCCGATTGCAGACAGTAATGCCTTCCGTTGTGAAGGACAACTTTGAAGAACCTCAAGTGCAGACATAGCACATGGCGCCTGTGCCAGATCCTCAACAATACTGTAATGTTGAGCGACACGAGCGTTTGGATTATAAGAAGATCTTCGAAGAACACCCTTGGGAGGTGGCTTCACAACGGGTTCCAGAGAAGGCTTCTCGATTTCCAATGGACCGAAGACAGGTGGGGGAGGCGGCCCATCCGCAACTGCCTTCCCGGGTGCCTGCCGCG
The DNA here is from genome assembly GCA_034641835.2 of Pinus albicaulis. Taxonomy (NCBI): domain Eukaryota; kingdom Viridiplantae; phylum Streptophyta; class Pinopsida; order Pinales; family Pinaceae; genus Pinus; species Pinus albicaulis. The sequence goes on along the minus strand of CM076575.1, from coordinate 573,652,783 downwards.
ATTCATTGTAATCCTTCGACCGCGTAGCGACAGAGATAGGTGCAACACTCTTCACCATGAAAACCTGAGACCCAAACGGTGCAGATGGTGATGCCTGTTCGACCATCTGGGTCTGCTGAGATGGAAATAGCTCTTTCAAAATAGCCGGAGTCCCTTTAGGGCCTTTAAGAAGTTGACTAACCTCGGATCGTCGTGGACAATCCTTAGTATAATGGTCCCCTTCACAGATGAGGCAAGGGTACTTCGGTTTACGCTGGGAGCCATCCTCAGTTCGAGATTTAGATTCTGGTTTCGGGGCATCAGATTTAGATTTGCCTTTGCCCTTCTTCTTCCCCTTGGAGGATTTGTCCGCAGGATTGGCCTGAATGGCATTCACCTCCGCGGTTTTACCAGAATCGGATGAGGCGGGATTAGCAGAGGTATTGTTGGAAGAATTAGCCTTCTGCTTCCCATTCGAAGATTTCTTCGAATTTTGAGAGACAGAACCAATGACACCATCCACCGCAGGGGTGGGCGGAGCCTTAGTGGTTCCGGGCCGTGGAGCATCAGTCAAGATGTCATAAAGCATGCCGGACTGAGAATAGACAAGATCCAGGTATTGGGCACGCGCGATGGCTTGTTCCTCTGTCACGCACGCTCCCATCGCAATATCCTGAGCGATTTTATTCACAAAGGAGGTGGTGAACCAGTGAGTCAGTATCTGATCAGGTATGTGAAACTTGATCAGTCTACGACGGCGCCGCCACTCATGAATGTGATTTGAGATGTGAGTGGCTTTATCCTGCTTCAGGGAAGTCAGGAGGTGCGTCCCGGCTTCATACCGAACCGGTAACTGGAAATGCGTGAGGAAAGCCATGGCTAAAGAGTTGAAATCTTGAAAAATGCCACGGGATAAATCTATGTACCACTTAGCAGCAGCTCCAGTTAAAGTACGCTGGAAGAGGCGCAGGCGAATTGAATCGTCGACCCAAGAGTTAGACGAACACCAAAGGTGATACGTCATCACATGCGCCTGGGGGTCCTCTCCAGCTTTTCCCTCAAACTTGGGACAATCACCTGGTATCTTGGTGGGAACCGGAGGCCAATACGGATTATGTAAAATCGGATCATTGGTCAACTTTGAAACATCCGGCAGTTCCAAGGTAGCCAGGAACGGCAATGGAGGATTAACTGCCATGCCAGGCCCGGGATGAGGTCCGGTACCCATACTCCACGATGGTTGTGAATATCCTTGCCCCCACGGGTTCTGTCCTGCAGGATTCTGACCGTAGGGGGCGTAGGTCGTATAACCAGAATGATTTGGATGCTGTTAACCATAGTGTGGGGCTTGATAACCAGGGTACGAACCCTGATTAAGCGTTGGCCCTGTATAAGCAGCGTTTGGATTTGGCTGCTGAGTGTAGGTAAAACCGGGTGGAGGAGGATAATACTGAGAGCCTCCGGGGTGGTTATAGTTCGGTTGAGACTGACCATGAGGATAATAACCACCCTGAGGATGAGTAGGCTGCTGAAAAGTGGAACCCTGCGGAGCCTGATACGTAGGGCGCAACTGTTGATTTGGCTGCGGCATTGAATGAACCGGCTGCTGTGCAGGGTTAATGGAATGAGCGGGCTGCCCTGAATGAACAGGTTGACCCGACTGAGAGGGCTGACCTAAGTGAACAGGTTGACCCGGGTGAGAGGGCTGACCTGAATGACCAGGTTGACCTGGATAGACAGGCGGTGTCGGTTGCGCAGGTTGACCTAGTTAAGTGAGCCCCAGGTTGTACCGGATGGGCTGGTTGGCTTGGAAGCGGGACACTGGGTTGTACCGGATGAACTGGTTGGCTTGGTGGTGGAACAAGACCAGGTGCTTGCTGGAAACCGGTTTGACCTGAAGCAGAACCATAGGATGGTCTCGACTGATATGCAACGTTAGAAACAACAGGATACTGCGGTTGCATTGGTAAAGAAGGCTGGATTTGCCCCCCAGGACCATAGACCGGTCCCAGTTGATACCCCGACTGAGGCTGAACAGGCTGACCAGAAGGGCTATAATACTGTCCTTGCGGACCGTACGATGGCCCTTGTTGGCCGACAGGATAGCCTTGAATGGGCTGCCCCTGCGGATCATAAAGATAGCCAGGTTGGCCCGTAGTTTGGCCTTGGAAAGGCTGTCCTTATGGGTTATAAGCCTGGTTATAAGGTAAACCTTGAGCATAGAGATAAGCCTCAGGAGCGGGTGGACGCAAAATCTCCCCGTGCTCGTCATACTGACCTGGGAAAGCATACACGGGAGTACCATCCTGTGCATAGTGCGAAAAGTAAGATCGGTAGGGATCTTGGGAGGACGGTCCAACCTCGGCGTTCGGCTGTTGCAAAGACAACCGATACTCCTCCGGAGAGATGTTCTCTGGTATAGCAGTGGCTAGATAAACATCTTTAGGAGTTGGCCCAGCTCTAGTAGCAGATGCCGAGACAACAGGAGAAGAGGTGGCCACACAGACAGTGGGACGGATGGGAACAGAAGTGACAGGCGTCTGTGGAGACACCCCGGGTGTAGTAGCAGCTGGCCTCGAAGTAGGAGATGATATTCCCATAGAGGCTACAGCTGAAATGATCTGACCCAAAGATTTGTATCCCTGTGGTAAAGAAGGACTGGCTGTTGACATGGCAGCCAGCTCAGAGTTGTCTCCCTCAAACAATCTACGCGGGAAGAGCTGATAGTCTTCACTAGACGTTGGGATTTCCTCACCAGAATCACTCATGGTTGATCCTACCGTTAAATCACCCAAGAGACGGCGAGGACTAGGAGGAAATACAGTAGCAACAAAAGGTGAACCCGATGTAAGAGAAAGGAAATCAGCTCCTAATCTCAATTCAGACACAGGGTCCGAAAAGGGCCAATTGAACTCAACTGGTCCTCCAAAGGGTTGCTCAGCGAGAACCGGTCCCCCGTTAGGAAACTCGGAAACAACAGGCTGCTGTGGTTCGATAGAGGATTGGGAAGCCTCTGAAGAATCGTCCGTGTAAGGAATACCAGTCGATGAAACCGAAGGTTCTGCCACTGTGGCAAAAGACTAGAGAAAAAGAAGCAAACACACACACGGGCTGAAAACGAGTTAAGGGCACACGATCAAACAGTCAACAAGCAATATCTAAGTGGGCGTGTAATCGTGGGTGATTAATTTTACCACATTGAAAAGTAAGAAACTCTATCGTTTCATATTTTAAGAGTCAAGAAACAATAGAAAGATGACTCTATCTCTTTCAGATTTGATACAAGCATGAAAGGACAAGCGCTCGACGGTCTTTTCAAGTTTAGGGAGTCAGAAAAGACCAAATGACTGCTCAGGAAATACTAGGCACAAAGGGTGTACCAAATATCCGTGAACTGCAATATACACCTTGGTTTCAATAATGAAACAAAAATCGACCAAGGACTTTCCGTATGTGCAGGTAGTCTCCCCGAATGTTGTGTTTGGTGTGTCACGGGTATAGGGCGGCAGACTCGGCTTCCTGTGGATAAAGGATTGAAAACCTAGATGGGTCTCCCTTTATATACGCGACGGTATGGGGAGCACAAGTCCGTACTAGCACTGTCTAAAGCCAAAAGGCGAGCGACAGTTGCTAGGTTTAAAGACGCCGGAACACGTCTCTAGCCTAGACCTCTAAAAATGTTTCGTTAAATTCCAATGCTGCCTTAGGTTAATTGAATAAATTTTACAGTTGATCTTCAATTAAGTTTCAATTTTCAGGCCCTATCGTATGTAATGTCTCAAAAGACTCTTAAATGCAAAGCTACATGCCACAGTCCAACATTTCGTTCGATGAAAACTAGTTACAGAAGAGTTGAGAGCTTTTACACAAATGAAATGATCGGAAGACAAACAATGAGATCTCTAATGCAACTAATGAAATTGAAAACTTTTCATTCAAATCACTAATCACTAGCAAAATCGAAAAGATTACAATTTGCACTAATTCAACCAAAAGCACAAGAGATTTTTTTGTAATTTTCAACGTTTGATAGCTAATATGCACTAAACAAACCGAAAACAAACGGAACAACTTGAGAAACGATATTGAGAGAGCAAAACAAATAAATTTCACTCAACGACACAAGCAATCAGATCCCAAATCGACCAAAGTCTCTCAAAACCAAGAAAAAGACTCAAAGGCTCCAATGGACCGTGTGATCTAGGCCCAAAGCAAGACCAAACGAAATTTGAATGAAGGAATGAACAATCACCCAAAAATCGCAACAAAACAATGAACAACTACTAAGAGGATGCGGAGGAGCAATCAGAAAGTCGACCGGACAAACGAAACACCAAAACTCCCAAGGAGGGCTCGATACACTAAGCCACTAGATGCCCTAGGGCTTAAAATGTGAAATCGATAGATAAAAGCAAACAACCAAAGGACAGAGGTGAATTCCCAGTCAAACAGGACTCCAACACACTCAGGCAGTCAGAAAATCAAGAAGAGAAACACTGACCAAACCCAGAGAGCTCAAAAATGAGGAAACTCAAAAACCTTACAGGAGTGGCGCGACTGTAAGGATGAAACTGGCGCCAGAAAGCAATTGGCGCGGGCTAAACAAAAGCAACATGCGCCAATTGGCGCGACTGTCGGGTTAAAAACCGCGCCAGTCGAGTTTCTTAGTAAAAAATTAAAAAGAACTACTCCAGGGACAAATCAATGTAAACTAAGCAAACCAAGAAGTCAAAAAAAGCAAAAGAACCCAACCCAGAAGGCTGATCAAGCAAGGAAAAACATAAAACAACCAATGCGAGACAACACAAACGAGACAGTGAAATCTGGACGCTCCCCAGCGGAGTCGCCAAATTGTTGAGGAGGTAAATCCCCTCTGCGGACAGAGGCGATCCCTACTAGCCCAGCAGGGGTCTAGCAACAATAAAAAATGTTACGATGCAAATTCCTAGTTACGAATGAAAAGACTAAAGATAGAAGCCTACCTGGATTCCAATGCTACGATCTGAAGAAGAGAGCGTTCCCGTTCCTCAGCCTCGGTAGATCACGATCCTCCACGATCTCCACGGATGGACACCTGCACATGCAAGAAACAAACATACAATCCAAACTGAGACACAGAAATCCGTTCTTTGTCCAGTGAGTCGCCAAATTGTTGAGGAGGTAAATCCCCTCTGCGGACAGAGGCGATCCCTACTAGCCCAGCAGGGGTCTAGAAACAATCACGAAATGTTACGACGCAAGTTCCTAGTTACGAATGAAAAGACCAAAGATGGAGGCCTACCTGGAATCCAATGCTACGATCCGAAGAAGAGAGCGTTCCCGTTCCTCAGCCTCGGCAGATCACGATCCTCCACGATCTCGGCGGATGGACACCTGCACATGCAAGAAACAAACAGATACAAGCATAAAATCCAGCATACGCAACTAAATATCAGTCAGAAAGGATATTACTCATATTAACATAATCGAAAACAGAGTGGAACCATAATCGTAATCATTCATTAAATAACAATCGAAGAAAGATTACAACCAATGTTCTGACGTCGTGTTCTCCTTCGGATGGGTCTCCAGTCGTCCACGTCTCGCAAAGCTCGCCAGGGAAAGGGCAAACCTCTCCTGAGTCTCTCGACGATAGTCTCCTTACTTGAGTCGGCCTTAAGGGAAGGAAGAGGGCTCTTACAGCACAAAGGCTCTTGGGAATTTGGAGATTCAAAGCTTAGGCACTTCAAGACTAGCTTGCTATGGAATTGAGCAGGCTTTTATAGATGGGAAAGGAGCGAGTTGGGATCCCTATTATTGTGGGATTGGTCCTATCAACAAGGAAGGTTCCATGGGAGGTGGCAAAACCACTTCCTTCCATAGAACTCCCGCAGCCAAACCTCCCAACTCAAGATAGGCAATGGTTTCTGAGTTTGTTGAAACACAACTTTTGCCATCTTTATTTAAAAAACACTCCTTAAATTGGCTGGCATGACTACTGCTCTGGGACAGAGCGCCAGTTGGCGCGGCCTATTTGCAGGATTTTCCCCATTGGCATGAATGATGAACTTTCTGCCTGTGCCAATGCAAAAGGAGATGTTTTTCATGATTTTTGCAAGGAGATGTCTTTAGGGCAAATGAAGCTCATGCTTAGAGGAATGCATTGATGATGTTTTCAAGGCATGACAATGTTCACAGGTCACAAAATGGGTCCTCCATTGTGCGGGACGGGGAATGGTAGGGACGGTGACAAATTACCGTGTAACAAAGGGAAAACCGGAGTCTCAAAGCATGGTATCTCTAATATTAGTATAAATATAGATAGATTGATTCAAGTGAATATATGTTATGTCTGTTGATGAATATTTTGCAAGGTTGTGATCTAAGTCTGCATTTTGGGTAGAAAGGCTCCTGTTGGTTGTGTGCAAGAAGACCATAATCCTTGTTGTGTGTGGACTCTGCTAGCTGTGTGAGCGGAAGGGTAATTGGAATTGAAGGAATTAATGTATTGGAACTATTATATCTCTTAATAAAGAAGATTGTTTTCGTGAACTAGAAATCATATGCAATCGTTGTTTAGTTATCTCATATTTGCCTTGAGATCGAAATCTATTCTCAGGATAAGTTTCGTTATTAAACCGTTTAGGGTCACCACATCAAATTCTTCCTCGGGTGCAGAAATCAGTTCCAACACCCCCATACCGCATCGTGCACTTTGATCCGGCGCAAGGTGTGTCATTACTGAAAGGGCCAATACTTGGAGGGTTTGTTGGTTGCGCAATTAATCCGAACATGGGTCAGGACCCTTCAAGCCACCAATTCTTTCCCTTCCAAGACTGAGATTCGTGGAGCATTTAAGTATTTTGATTCCAAATTTTTCTTCCACCAAATTCTTTCTCCAGTAATGAATCTCCATGCAATCTTGGCACCAAGTGCTAAGTTCATCACTCCAGGTAATCTAATAGAAATACCTCCTTTCTCATATGGCGCAGTTTCTTGGATCCATTTAATTAGGCTAAATTTCTTTGTTTCTGTTCTGCCTCCGTGCTAAAGAATTCCTTTGATTATTAATTCTATTTGCTTGTGTATATTTGCAGGAGCACAGATCGTGGCAAACTGATACAGGGGAAGAGCTAAGAGGATAAATTTTATAGTAATGACTCTGCCCGCTTGATTTAGCCAAATCATTCCCCACGAGTGGATTATTATTATTATTATTATTTATTATTTATTTATTTATTATTATTATTATTATTATTTTATATTTCTCTCAGTTTCTCAGTGTATTTTTTCCAGATTTCAATTTTCAAGTTTTGCTTTGTTATTGGCAACCCAAGTTATTGAAAGTGATTCTAGTGAGCTTGGAATGGAATGTGTAGAATTTGTGACATTCTTTGGAGTCTACGATGTGGTGTATTCCAACCAAAAATGCAACTTTTACCATTGTTCACCAAGCCTCCAGAGACTTCCATGAATTTATCTAAAACTTTTTTAAATCTTCTTGCAACTATGCAAGATGCTCCTCCCATAATAAGGGTGTCATCCACAAATATCGAATTATTTATGCTTTTTACACATTTACTCATTAAGAGACCTGTCAGGGTATGATTTCTTCTGCAGTATTCCATATTTTTGCTCAGAGAATCAACCGTTAAGATATAGAGGAAAGGAGACAAGGGGAAACCTTGTCTTAATCTCTGTGTGCTCTGAAAAATTTCACAAGATCTTTCATTGACTAGAGGAGCTATCCACGAACCAGTTACACAAGCTTTTATGGTTTCAATGAACTCTGTCGAGAAGCCAAATTTATGTAACACTGCTGTAAGGAAGGACTTATTGACTCTGTCAAATGCATTTTCCATATCCATTTTTAAAATGAATCCTCGTTCTTTGCACGTTATGCTAGTATGTAATGCTTCTTGAACAAGAAATATGTTATCTACTATCTGTTTGTAGGGAACAAAGCCTCCTTGGTTTTATGAGATTAGAGAGTGAAGGAGAAGCTTAATGCGGCTTGCTAGAATATTAGTTATTATTTTGTAAAAAGAGTTACAAAGAGAGATTGGTCGAAATCTGCTAAGAGAGGAAGGTCGAGTTTCTTTGGTATGAGGGACAAGAAAGTCGAGTTTGTGAATCCTCCAATATTCTTCTTCTTTTGGACATAACTGATCATCTTTAGAAAATATTTTTTTATTAATTGCCAGAAAGAACGGTAAAAATATATGGAGAATCCATCCGCTCCAGGAGCTTTATCCGCATGGAGGCTCCAAATTGCTGCCATTAGTTCTACTTCCATGACATCTTTGGTTAATTCTTTATTCTTTTCTTCATTTATTAAGTGTGGAACATACTTAATGAAATTTTCCACATTTACTTTCACCCGTTCTGCTGTCAACAAAGTTTTGTAATGGTTATGCACTTCTTTCTTTATTTCCGCATGCCCTCTAATCTCAACGCCTCCTCCTCCTGCAATTTTTTTGTTGTGGTTTTTTATCGTTCTGATATTTACAGAGTTGTGAAAGAAAGTTGTGTTTTTGTCAACCGCTTGGATCCACAATTGCCTTGAATTTAGCCTCCATACCTCTTCTTCCTTCCTATTATTTCTATAAATCTCACAGTGCAACTCTTTCTTCCTTAATTGGTTTTCCTTTGTGTCTTCCATACTCTCCGCTTTCTCCTATACTTTTTCTAGTTCTTTTTGCAACTCTTCCTTTACCCTTTGTGGTTCCTTATAACTGATTTTTTCCCATTGCTTAAGGCTTGTTTTGACACTCTTCAATTTTGTTTCCCATATGTAGCTAGGAGAGCCATTTATTTTCTTTTTCCATGTTTTTGTAATTATCTGTTTTTCATCTTCATTGCTGTTCCACAATTGATTGTATCTAAAAGGTATAGGCCCATAGTTTTCTGAGGTTCCCAAAATTATTGCCACCGGTTTATGGTCTGAGGCAACTGAGGGAATGAAGGCTTTGAAGTTACCATATTGAACTATAATACTATGATGTCCTTAATAAAATTCTATCCAGTCTTTCTTTTATGTTTTCCTTCTCTACCCTCTTGTGTCCCAGGTGTACTTTCCATTTTTAGGTGGTATATCCATTAATTTGCAGCTCTTTATAATATCTTCAAGAGAGTCTCGAGAAGGGTCATAGTAGAAAGTGCCTCCTATTTTTTCTTCCACATTTAAAACCAGGTTTAAGCCTCCTCCCATAATGAGATTTTTGTTTTCAATCAACATCTCTTCTTTTAGGGTTTTCCAGCATGTTTCCTTATCTTTATAATGGTTTGGAGTCTAGACATTATAAAGGATTATTTGGATTTCCATGGTTTTTCTATTTAAATTGATCTTTATCCAATGTGGCTATATTCATTGATTTTGTAACTCCCACTTATCTTTGCGCCATATAGTACTTATTCCTCCTGAAGCACCAATGGCGGGAAGGGTTTTTCCTTCATAATTTTTATTTTTTGTATCATATTTTCCATTTCTTGGAGATTTTTTTGGGTGTCCTGGAGCATCAGAATATCAGGCTTTTCCTCTGCTATAATATCTCTTGTTATGTTTAACTTGGAGGGATGTCCTAAACCTCTGCAATTCCAAGAGACCAAAATCATTACTTACTGTGATTTGTTGCGAAGAGACCTTTCCCTTGGTGAGAATTATGTCCTTTCTCTTTGCTCCCTGTGCCTTTTTCAAGGTAGCTCTCCATGGGTTGTTGGGTTCCTAATGTTAGTTCCTTTGTTGCTGCTTCATCTCTTAAGTCCTTGTTTTATTTTCTTCCTAGTTTCTTGGAGTTGTCTGCTAATAACAATGATTCTTTTGATTTATTTCTAGTTAGAATCCTATCAGAGGAGGGGGGGAAATCAAAAGAGGAGGGCCAAATCCATCAACAAATGATGAGAAGGGAGGGAGAAGAGGAGAAGGGAAACCTCCAGGTGGAGCTTGAGGGGAGAGAGGAGGAGCACGAGGGGATAGTGGAGGATCAGAGTGGATATCAAGAGGTTCAAAGGGGTTGGAAACAAAGAGAGGATTAGCTTCAGGGAGGGGAGTGAAGGAGGGAAGGAGGTTATTTGAGGGAGGGGAAGAGGTCGATGTTGATGATGTTACGGTAGTGTGAGGAGGTTTATTCCATGTCTTTTTTTTTCTAACTGGCTCCCATTTTGGTTCTTGTGCTTCTTCATTTTTCTTTTCTTGTTCTTATTTCTTACTACATCTATTAGCGAAATTCATCATGCATCGTCTATTACTTATATTTTCATCACCTTATAACCACCAACTCAATAACTGAGAGTGATCAATATATCTATGTATATTAGCATCAACCGGGGGGTGCTAGCAAGTGTGGCATGCCCGAGACTGAGAGTCTTGGACTAAGTGTGTGTTGGTAGGAGATTCACTACCTCATCATTGACTTAAGGAATTGGCTACAAATAGTTGATTGCTGCATGTGTGTAACATATAATTTTTTTTTTTTTGGGTTGTAAAATCAAAATATTTATATTACAATCAAATACATGAGCATACATCAGTGATTGTCATTCTTGTTCTTGTTCTGCTACTTGGGAAATTAGACTAGTAGCATAGGTATTTAATTTCATATTGTTTTAATCTTAAATTATGATATTATGAAAACTACATAGAGTGTTATACAAGACACCGGAGATAGACTAGAAATCATATAAAATCTAATGAAAATTAAACTGCAACTACGAGACGGTGCTTTGTAGCATGTCATTATGCTGGAGTATTCTCCGAGCCAGGTGGTTGAGGCTGTCTATCAAAGTCTGATGCAGAGGGATTCATGCTTATCAGCCTCTTCGTTAGGAGTGCGATTTTCCTGTTGATTTTATCCACTTTCTCTAGAAGTTTTGCCATGCATATGATGATTTCTTGTTGAGTATTAGCCTTCTCTGTGAGGACTCTTTCCATTAGAGTCTATATATGCCAATATAGATTAATCGACTGCATGTAAGAGGAAGCTTTGACTCTGGCAAAGTTCCCAATGTCTTGGATCCAATCTCTAATTTCCTGGTCCACATGCATGTCATGAATGTACGCTCCCAAATTTTCTTGCTTGTTCTTCCATGTGAGATATAGCTCTTTGAATAACTGCAGGGATTATATCCTTGTATCTTTCTATAGCTTCTCTTGCAATTCACTGTGCTAGGGTTCCATGGGGTGCCATGAATGGAGGGAGGACTGAAGTTTGAAGAAGAGGGACCAGCGTGTCCTCGCCTGCCTTTGCGAGACAACTGTTAATGTGAAGCTGCATTTAGACCTCTGCGCTGAACCAACAACCTCACCGCCCACTACATCTGCCACTGACCTTGCCGACTCTCTGACAATCACACTGACTACCGCCCACCATGATTGACTTCTAGATTTCACTATGTAGTCATCTGTTTTTCACATGCATAATTGTAGACTTGCCTTCTGCAACTATAAATTTGTGTTTCATGCCTCTGCCTTTGCAAGCTAAGCCAAGAAAGGAAAGGCCTCTCTTGTAATATAAGTCTATGATTCTTTTCTCCAGTCTGTGAATGTTTATTTTAGTTTCTCCAGTCTGTCTGTTTCTGAATGTGCCTGGGCTTTGTTGGGCTCCTTCGATCCAACAAATGGTATTATATCCGAGTCATGGAGACCAGCATTGAGCCAAGTTGTGAGTGTGGAGACTACCATGGAGCTTGTAGTAAACATGGAGTCACTAGTGGGAGACAATGATTGAGTTGCGAGTAATATTGTTGCTTGTCGGGAGGTGTAGACTGCTGGTGTGAGTGTTGAAGACACTGAGAAATTGTTTGAATCTGACGTTGTGTGTTGACCGTGGATGCATAAAGCCAATGAAGTGAGTCTTTCATCTTCTTAAGAGGCCCGAGTGCTTATCAATCTATCATCAAGGTGGTTTTGTTGTAGTGTTATGGTATACGACAATGAGACTTAATGCCCCTCACATTTTGCCTTCGGTTTTGATTATATGATCTATAATTAAGAGTTTCTCCATCCATATAAAACATGTTTTATAAATATATATTATATATGTTTCATATAAAACATATATAATATATTTTATGATAATTGTTAATTTTTTTAAAAAGGCAAAAGGGAAAAGGTCATTATTTGTAGTGAATTGTTTTAAAAAAGCTGAATTTGACCTTAAAGGTGTAATAAGTTTTATTTTTGGGTGTGAAATTATTGAGAATGGAGATAAAATTTAATGATATGGAGAAGTTGAGCGGAGCTAATTTTTCCCTATGGAAATCACAGATGGAGGATATACTGATTTTAAAAGATCAGTGTTTGTCGATTGAGGGTGTATCAAAGAAACCCTCATCGATGACATATGAGGAATGGGAAAAAATAGATAGAAAGGCGATTGCGACAATCCGTTAATATCTAGCAAAGAATGTGTATTTCAATGTGTCCAGAGAAAAAACGACAAAATGATTATGGAAGGACTCCATGATCTATATGAGAAGAATACGACATCAAACAAAGTTTTCTTGATGAAAAAGCTTTACAATCTCAAGATGGAGAAGGGTGCTTCAGTTGCTGAGCACTTGAATGAATTCAATATTATAACTCGTCAGCATGCCTTTGTTAAAATAACTTTAGATGATGAAATTAGAGCTATTTTGTTAATGTGTTCTATTCCAGATTGCTGGGAAAATTTAATTGTGGGTGTTTATTTTAGTTTCTCCAGTCTGTCTGTTTCTGAATGTGTTTGGGCTCTGCTAGGCTCCTTCGATCCAAAAACTCGTATCAAAGCCGAGTCATGGAGACCAACGTTGAGCCAAGTTGTGAGTGTGGAGACTGCCGTGGAGCTTGTAGTAAACGTGGAGTTGCTGGTGGGAGACAGTGACTGAGCTGCAAGTAATATTGTTGCTTGTCGGGAGGCATAGACTGTTGGTGTGAGTGTTGAAGACACTGAGAAATTGTTTGAGTCTGACGTTGTGTGCAGACTGTGGGTGCATAGAGCCGATGAAGTGAGTCTTTCATCTTCTTAAGAGGCCTGAATGCTTATCAATTTATAGTCAAGGTGGTTTTGTTGCAGTGTTATGGTATATGGAAATGAGGCTTAATGCCCCTCACATTTTGCCTTGGGTTTTGGTTATATGATCTTTAATTAAGAGTTTCTCCACCCATATAAAACATGTTTTATAAATATATATTATATATGTTTCATATAAAACATATATAATATATTTTATGATAATTGTTAATTTTTTTAAAAAGGCATAAGGGAAAAGGTCATTATTTGAAGTGAATTTTTTTAAAAACGCTGAATTTGACCTTAAAGGTGTAATAAGTTTTATTTATAAGTGAAATTTTATTTTTGGGGTGTGAAATTATTGAGAATGGAGATAGAAGTTAATGATACGAAGAAGTTGAGCGGGGCTAATTTTTCCCTATGGAAATCACAGATGGAGGATATACTGATTTTAAAAGATCAGTATTTGTTGATTGAGGGTGTATCAAAGAAACCCTCATTGATGACAGATGAAGAATGGGAAAAGCTAGATAGAAAGGCGATTGCGACAATCCACCAATATCTAGCAAAGCATGTGTATTTCAATGTGTCTGGAGAAAAGACGACAAAAGAATTATGGAAGAAGCTCCATGATCTATATGAGAAGAACACAACATCAAACAAAGTGTTCTTGATGAAGAAACTTTACAATCTCAAGATGAAGGAGGGTGCTTCAGTTGCTGAGCACTTGAATGGATTCAATATTATAAGTAGTCGACTTGCCTCTGTTAAAATAACTTTAGATGATGAAAATAGAACTATTTTGTTAATGTGTTCTATGCGAGATAGTTGAGAAAATTTAATTGTGGCTAGAGTACTTCAACATCTACAGGGACTCTGAAGTTTGATGATGTCAGCAACAATTTAATGAATGAGGTGCTGTGATGCAAGTCAATTGGGGAAAACCAAGGAGGAAAAGCTCTAGCTCTAGCTGATCGTGGTAGGAGAATTGATCGAGGCCGACAAGGGCGATCAAGATTGAGAGGCCGATCAAAATCAAGGAGGAGCAAGATCATCTACTTTCAAAATCAAGGAGGAGCAAGATCATCTACTTTCATTGTGGCAAATGCGAGCACATGAAATAAGAATATCGTTATATATTTTTGGTTTATTTTATTATTATTATTTTAGGCTGGACTTAAGTTGAATATCATTAAATATATTAGAGTTAATTTTATATGGGTGCATTTTAAAAGTAATCATTAACAAATTATATTGTAATTATATTTGGTTAAATAAATTCGATTTGTAATTAGTTGATAGAAATAAAATATTTTTAAAAATTTGAAAATAAAAGTTATTGTACTTCTTCAGTTAATTCTTTTTAGCAATACAATGCTTTACCATTTCTCTCTCATTTGAGGGAACTCCCCCAAATACACCTCTTTCACCATGTAATACTCTATGGGCTTTCCTTACATTTATGTGCCCTCAAAATAAGAACTAATAATTTTACTTAATATCAATAAGAAATTAGTAAAAAAATATTATTAATAAATTAAAACGGTTATCAATTTAAACAACAAATAACTATATAAAATAACTCCATTTTTAATATTTATATTTTTCATTGTTAAAAACATTTATCTATATAAAATTTTAATTCTTTATTATTTTCACTTCAATCTTATTATCAACTACTTTTTATACAATTACTCAGCACCAGCACTACATGCTACATATTACACTTATTATAATTAAAATCTACATTTTCAAAAGGAGGAGTCTTTCGTTCGACAAATCGGGAGCTGATGTGACAGCTCCCGATCCGCCCCTCCGGCGACCATTCTATTCTCCGGCCCGATGGTGGACCCCGCGACTCCAACCTTCGATGGCAGCAAACGACAAACGGTAGAACGACGATGAGCACCTTCTCCACCACGGCTCAGCTGGCGCAGCTCCTCCCCGCAATGCGCCACCGCCACGACTCCGACCACCTATGTAATGCAGATGGTGGAAAAGACGTGAATTTAAATGCATTCAATGCTGGGCTCCTCCCAAAATATTTCAAAATTAGTCTTCGCGCGCGTTTCAGTTTACCTTCTGCTGTTTCTTCTGGCAAGCTGTGAGTGACCCTGTTTCATTATTTTCTGAGCGCGGCCTCTACCTTCTGGTGTTTCTTCATGGCAAGCTGTGAGTGACTACTCCTACCATCGGGGGTTTGGCATCATCACATATTGGGTTTCAACTCCCCTACAAAAGGAAGAAATCTCCCACAGAGTCGAGGTGAGCTAATTTGGATTGCAGGGTTATATACATATAAAAACTGTTTTGCAAAAGGTTATACAGATTGCGTTCTATTTGAGTAGATAACACTGTATTTTTTTCAAATTTCTCAAAAAAAAATTATATTTTTATATGCTCCATAACAATCAGTTGACAGTGATTCTCGTGGTATATATTTTCCCATAAAATTCTCTTTGTGAGAGAAAGATATCCTCAATTTGGTTACAATCGCTCGATTTTCCTAGTTTGCAAGTTGGATTTGGTTGAAATCCCCCTATTTCCTGGTTTGCAATCGAGGGCAGGGTTGAATTCGAGAGGGCTGGGTTGATTTCGGGGATTCGGCTGTATAAATCCATTTGGGCATTTTACATGAAACACAAGTTGTTTTCAAGCAAGAGACTTTGGTGGATGTTTTACATAAAACATGTCTTTTTCAAGTAAGAGGCTTTGGATATATCACAGAGCAGAGCAGCCATATAAATTAATTCAATGAATACAAGTATTTTTCTCAGGATCTTCGGTAAGGTCTCCAGTCTTCGCAATGTAGTATCAACATTCAGTAATTAGAGAAGTTCGAGAAGGTTGAAATCATATTTCAGGAGTTTGAGAGAGATCAATGACATCGATTCAGGGTATACAACCCCTGGGGAAAATGGATAGAAATCAAGCTTGAAAAGCATGATCAGAAAACTATATGATAACACCTCAGGTGCGGTTAATGCCCCTTATTTCCCACGATTTCATTGGTTTTTTTTATCAGATCGGATAAGCTAAACCCAACTAGGTGTTCTTGAAAGCACATTCAAAATTCGGGGCATTAAGGGAAAGAAACTTATTTATATATTTGAGTAATATCACGTATTTTTTTCAAATTTCTCAAAAAAAATTATATTTTATATGCTCCATTGTTAAACACCATGTTGAAACACACACATGGTGTATGAGAAAGATGAGCACACACACACAAGAGACTCAACACAATGAAGGATAAGCGTGAGGCTTTCTTATTTTCCATTATACAAAGATGTACATTTATAGTACAATGGTGTGACTCTTGGTTTCATATTCCAAGGTCACTTGGACTCCATTGTGACTTTTCGCATTCCACACCTACCCATGTAGGATTAGGTGTTCCAACATCCCCCTTAATCCGAAGGGGTATGTGTGAGTCCAAGAAGAGAGTTGTAATACAAATCTGCAAAGTATGCATGGCAGCACTTGGGCTGAATCAACTCTCTGAAATGTTGGAAAAAGAGGTGGTTTAAGGATGACCACCAACACTGGAACGCAATACTTGTTGCAGTTCCCGGAACTCTTCCAAAACTGGCAAGAAGTTGAAAGCTTCTGCTAGAGGAATTGTCCCTCATAAAAAAAGGAGACCTTCGACCTAAAAGAAGGGAGGTCTACTACCTGTGGTGGTTTTAGGTTGTCCACCAACCAAAGATGATGGTTTTAGGTTATCCACCAACCGAAAATGATGGTTTTAGGTTATCCACCAACCAAAGGTATGCTCATGGGCATCCGTATCTCTGGCTACATCTCTGAATCCGGAATGACGAATTGTGGCTCAGGCTCGCTTGAACTGCTGCCTACAACTCTGAACATGGAATGAGAGATTGTGGCTCAGGCTCGCTTGATCTGTCGTCGAAGCTTGTACATGACCACCATTTTCCCCCTGTCAGGGACAAGGTGAGATGATGGCGAAAACTCAACTGCAAGTTTGTTCAATATCCGTGAACAAGTTCTAACATGTGTCGTAAACATCTTCTTGGCTGCTGATGCCCATTGCCAAGAAGCGATCCATCCAAGATGAATCTTGGTTCTTGCAGGAGGCTTGTGTTTGAAGCATCTGTGTGAAGAATGGGTGTGCCGACCACAGTGCTTGCATGGATGAAGATCAAAACAGTGATCTTTCATATGGCCAACTCGATCACAGTGTTGGCATTTCTCAATCTGTTGTGGAAGTGGAACAGGATCTGGAACAGCTGCAGGTGAATTGTCATACATGAATCCGGCACTCTGAAATCTGATGGGCTTTGTGTAGTCTGGAATATGAAAGGACACATCCTTGTCATATCCAAGACCAGTTCGGTGCTTGTTGTGGACAAGCTCTTCCCAAGGTCTGATGATGGGCTTGAGAAGTGCAGGCTGAACTGTTGCATCTGCATGTACATCTGCTCTTGAACAAGGAACTGAATGTGAATCATCTGCAACTTTATCTTCTTTCTTCTGATGAGAGTCCTTCACAATCTTCTGAACAGAAACAGGTTCAGAATGGTGACTCTTTTGCTGAAGTTCGTCTTGTTGGAGCTGAGATTCCAACTGCAAAAACTCAATCTTTTCATGTGCATCTTGTAAACAACTTTGAATGTTACATAGAGCATCCTTGCTCATTTTTATCATGTCATCAACATTGGAATGAATGAGGTTACTCAACAACACTAATACCTCATTGATTTTGGCCATTTTCAACAACTTAGGCTCAAAAAATGAAAGGGTGTCGGCTTCAACCGAAAATGCACCCGTTTACAATGATTCAACAAATACAAATGACTCCAAGGAATTCTCAAAGTACAAGGTGTGCTCCTCAAATGATGGAGGGCAATCAACAATCCAACAACTCAAATACTGATTATGAATGAAGAAGCAACAAATTCCACTCAAAATACAATGTCAGCTCAATACATATCTCTGCAAAATATTTGTAAATGTGTAGCTGAAAATACTATGCAAAAACACTTTAAGGCAACTGAATTTTCCTTCAAAGAGTTGTTTTCAATGATGGCAAATTGTCTTCAAATGTCAATTCTTCAAAAAATCACCCTTATGCCACAAATCACAATGTCAAATCTCACTTTCTTCTTCTATATGTATAGTCCATGTCATTTCTTCAATTCTGCTCACATGTCATTCCTCTTTTTCTGCTGTTCAAATCTTCCCTTTCCCCTCTCTCTGTTTTTTTTTTTTTTTTTTTTTTTTTTTTTTTTAATGGGAATTAATTTAAAAAAGGGAAATGAGATTAATTAGAAAAATGGGAGGAATATAAAAGTGGAAGGAAATTTATAAGGAAGGGGGAAGATTATGAAAAATTAAAAAAAATGTGTGGGGAGGTGAATTAAAGGAGATGGGGAATTTAAAATGGAATGGGAAATTTTTTAATGGGAAAGAGAATTTAAAAAAGGAAATGGGGATTTTAACAAAATTTAAAAATTGAATTAATTTAAAGAAAATCGATTTTTTTTTTAAAAGGGGGCGGAGGGGCAGATGAAGGAGACGTAGAGTCGATGAAGGAGCGTATGAGGAATGGGAGACGTCTGCGTTAGGAAAGGGAGAGCGAGCAGGTAAGGTCGAGCTGCGAGCATATGCCGTGAGGGTGGGTGACTGTAAACAAAGGCGAGGGTTGTTTAAAAAATATATATATATATATATATTGAAAAATTAAAAGACTGAGAAGGGCGGCTGTGTTGTGAAGTGAAGGAGTAGCAAGCAGCGAGAGGGCGGGTCGTGGAGCTCTCGCAGAGGGGCGAATAACAGTTGGAGAGGGGCGGAGCTGAAGATTGCAGGTGCAGAGGGGGCGGCGTTGAAAAGCGGGTGGGGAGATCTGTTGAGTGCGGGGATGAGGGAGTAAAGGGTTTTGGTTAGGGCGTTAAGAGTGGAGTGATATTGTTGTTGAGGGTTGTAGCATGGAGTGGGAATGGAGGCGTGGGGTTCAAGCAAAGGCCGAGAGGGAGAGTAGATCTGCATAATATGTTGGGTAGATCTGCGTAGAGGGGGGGGCAGTCGTGAGGGAGAGGGTGGCCGTGGAGCGATAAGGAATAGCAGTCGTGGGGATGTAGTTAACGGTGGTGGGTTTGAGTGTAAGGAAGAGGGCGGAGGTGTATGGGCTGTGCGTTGGGTTTGGGGAGAGGGCAGAAAGGCCAATAGTTGCAGGAAATTTTTATTTTTGTTTTTATTTTTTTTTATTTTTAAAAACAGCAGAGCGCAAAGTAAGAAATAGCAGAAATTTCAACTTTGAAAACAGTAGAATTTTTCTCCTTTCAAATACACAGCAGATTTTTTTTTTTTTTTTCTTCAAATGTATAGCAGAACAAATCCAGTAGCAGTAGAAAGTCCAGAAATGAGGGCAGTTTCAGAATTTCAAGCACTGAAATACAATAGCAGTTTGCAGAAATTGCCAATAAAACCCAGAAATTTTTCCAATAGCCCGGCGAAAATTCCCGGCCGTGAAAAACCCCGGAAATTTCGAGAACTTCGAAATCTCGAAATTTCGGCAGCTCAAAAATGCAGAGAGATGAAGAATTTTCCGCGCGAGAAAAAGCCCGAGATTTCTTTTGCAATAAAAACCGAAGCTTCTTCTTCTTCGAAACTCAAATTAAATAATATCCAGCTGAGCTCTTGAATGCGAGAATTTAAAATATCTGGTGCAAGGAAAACATTAGAATTTAGAAAACCTTCGAGATGTGGCACTATTCAGCTTGCTATGCTGCTCTTCTTCAAAATCAAATTTGAATGATGCCAATTTACGAATGCGTGAAATGTACGCAAAATCTATTTGCAAAACTGCGAGTCTTTGCCAAAAAATATCAATTTTTTTTTTGCGAGAAATGCCATTGATACTAAACACCAATGGCTCACTCAAATTTGGACGAGGCCTTAACAATCCGCCCGCTACGATACACATAAAACACCATGTTAAAGCACACACATAGTGTATGAGGAAGATGAGCACACACACACAAAGACTCAACACAATGAAGGATAAGCGTGAGGCTTTCTTATTTTCCATTATACAAAGATGTACATTTATAGTACAATGGTGTGACTCTTGGTTTCATATTCCAAGGTCACTTGGACTCCATTGTGACTTTTCGCATTCCACACCTACCCGTGTAGGATTAGGTGTTCCAACATCCATAACGATCGAGTTAGCCGAGTGATTCTCGTGGTATATATTTTCCCATAAAATTCTCTGTGAGAGAAAGATAAGTAGTCGAGTTTTGTTAGTGATAAGTACTCCAAAGAAATCTCTAATTATTTTTGAAAAAATCTATTTATTTTTTAAAAAATAACCTAATTGTTTTAAAGAAAAAAAATATTTACCTCTTAGAAAAATAAGAATAAGAATAATGGTAAGAGAAAATATTTTTAAAATGAGAATTATAATGTTTAAAATTTATAATTAAAAAAAATCCAACTTCCAAAAATGATGATGTAGGATTTAGACTTTAAATTGCCTTTAAATGCTGATGATTTGTTTTGATCTCAATCTTTTGCAGGTCGTTAAATTCTGCTTGCTCGAGACTACTAAGGATGCTATTCCAGACATGTGGTCTCTAGAAATGAAAATAGCCTAGGATGAAGCCTATACCCAATTCGCTGAAGCTATCAAAAGCGAAATGAAGACCGTGTAACCATGAGTGCCCTGATTTTGTTGCTGAGTATTGACGAAGTCTGGGCAACTAATACCTCAGAGGTATTTAAGATATTTTTGATAAAACCCCTGCAGATTGTAAAGGGTTTTACTGAACGGTTTTTGTTAATAATCATATTGTAAATAATTACAATTCTTTGAACAATCATTTCATGGAATATTGGGCTAATAATGCTATTGTTTTGAACGATTTTCCTTCTTATGAGTTTATTTTCCATTCCATCCCATGAAGCTATATGCAATTTAGTAAAAGAGAAAATTTAGAAAGATTGTAGTGTAATTTTTTAGTTAGTTACATACCCATTAGCATACATTTCATAATCCATATATATTTATTAAAAATAGAAATTTATTGCATATGTGTAACATACCCATGAGCATATACTTCATAATCCATATATATTTATCAAAAATAGAAATTTATATGTGTATGTTTAATAATATCAATTGATTTTTTTCTATCCATCTTCATCATAGAAATTTTTACCATTTATAAGTGAAACTTTCACTTAAGATATTAATCAATTTTAAGCTTGCAATCTAATGTGAATACTATGCTTAATAGCTATACAGATTATAAGGTGTACAATGGTGGAAATGTAAACTCACTTATTTTTTTTATTAATGTTTTTATATTTTTACATTTCAGCTTTATCAATTTTATAGAGAGTTGGACTTAGTATGTTCTTTGAAAATGATTATTGCATTTGTAAGAAAATAATGTTTAAAATAGGATTTAAATGGTTTAAATTATAAACAATTTGAAAAAAAAAAAAACTATTTTAAAGTTCCATCATTAAACAAAAGCATTAGTATTTATACTAATTTTTTACTTATTGATTATATAAATGCATGGTTTTTAAGCAAATATTAAAACATGAGAATATTGTGTAAAACATTATCTAATTTGTTTATACTATAAATAATTTGAAAATATTATTTTAAAGTTCCATCATTATTATTTTTTACATGTATATGAACAAGTAGTTTTTAACACAAATGTTAATAATTATATTTGTGTGGGTATGATCTAAAAAAGTATAGTTAATCCTAGATTGTATTTTTAAATATTTAAAAATGATATTTTCACATTAATATATGTATATATGAAATAAATAATTATAAATAAATAAACATAAATGAGATTACATAAAAAGATGCAAAGAATCAAGCTATGTAATTATATATATTTTTAATATATTGATTTTTTAATAATTGAATGTTTTTATAAATTGGCAAATTATTAATTATATAAGCAAGTTAACATATATTTCACAGTATTTTATAGTTTTTAAATACAAATAAAACTTTGAAATAAAATATAATATCACTCATATATTTAGCGTTTTAGATATTTTGGTTTTTAACGGTTTAGGTTTTGGATGCTATTGATAGACTAGTAACTTATTATGATTTTTATTTTATTTTTTTAAGTGGTTCACTTTCCTATGTGCTGCGCACACACATATCTGGCTACATCCACGGTCTTAAGAAATCGCAGTACATCCTCCCGGGGGATCTCTTTGTCGGCTAACTGCTTGAGCCCTAACCCGCGGGTGTCGACAATTTGATCCTCGGACCTCCCAATCGGGAGTACTTAAATGAGGACTCCACCGATTGAGGCAGCTAACCCTTGGGGCTATTATGATTTCTTCTTTTAACAATAACTATTTCAAACTTATTTTCTAGTTTTTTTTTTTAATTTACATATAAAAAAATGATATTTCTCAAATCTACATAGAACTTAAAGTTACAAGCAATATTTTAGTAATCAAATTTCCATTTCATAAGTAAGATATAATTTGAGTATTGATGAAGTCTGGGCAACTAATACCTCGGAGGTATTTAAGATATTTTTGATAAAACCGGTGCAGGTTGTAAAGGGTTTTACTGAACGGTTTTTGTTAATAATCATATTGTACATAATTACAATTCTTTGAACAATCATTTCATGGAATATTGGGCTAATAATGCTATTGTTTTGAATGATTTTCCTTCTTATGAGTTTATTTGCCATTCCATCCCATGAAACTATATGCAATTTAGTAAAAGTTAATATCTTAGTGCACTTAAAACCTGGTTATCAACCATTTTAATAAGTAATTTAATATCTATTTTAACCGCAAGTAATATACTTGAGAATTAATAATTTACCATTTAACTAAATCAACTCATATATATCATGGCCAATATTCAAACCTACAATTATTATTGATAATTAATAATCAATAATAATAAATATTCATGTTTAAATTTTTTTTTTTAATATATAAAGCTAAATTTTAATACTTTTAATTACATTATATATATTTTGTTTCTAAATATTAAAATTATATCTCTGCCATTAAAATATTCATACTTAAAAAACTTATAAAAAATACAATTTTTTAATTTAAAAAAAATAAGGATCTTATAATTATTTTTTTCCAACAAAAGAGGGAGAAAGCATTAACCATGAAAATGTCCCATACATGCTTTTATTACAATGCTCTGAGAAACTAGAATGTCTTCTACATGCTGAGAAGAAATGACCAATAACCAACAAAAATGAATTACATATTGAGAAGAAATGACCAATAATCAACAAAAACAAATTAGGGACCGAAGGCTATATTGAAAGAGCTGTGATTAAATTAGGGACCTGATATTATGTTGGAAGAGCCGAAACATGTTTCTAAAAGCATTGTAAAAGTTTACCATGCAAACCGATTTGGATTTGTTAGCTATAAATGGTATAATGGTCTCCTAGGCTTTTATATTTCTACTATTGCTGAATTTCTTATTGCTATGTTGCATGAGTTCTTTTGTACCCGCATACTTTGGATATGTAGTTTTTCTCCACAATCAAGCCTACTTAACTTGCTACCCCATTTGTAAAACCTTAGCAAGTATTGTGCCTCGTGAACCGTTCAAGTAGAGCTCCCTTTACCTCAAGGAATTTTTCTCCAATTTTGTTCAATATATGATGCAGCTTGGCAATGTTAGAGGGAATATTTGTCCCAAAAAGTGAAACACTTTGGACAATGCACAACATTCAATCATTCTCCTTTACATTGGCTTGATCCTCTTAACATTTGTTTTCATTTATTCAATATCTGCTTATAAGATGGAAATATTTTCTTTATTAAATCATTATTCAAATATGGCTATTCCAATAATTGAAACTATATGAAAGAACTAAGGTTGGATTTGAATCATTATACGTTTTAAGCTCTCATTTTTTGATGGGATAATAAATTGATTAATCTATATATATTTTTAAAATTTCAACTTTCGTTATATGAATTATTGATTTAATTTTATTGTACATATATTGAGGTAGAGTGAAACAATTTTATTTACGATTTCAATAATATTAATTGAAATATTAATTTTTGTTAATCTATTTAATTTTAAAGGATTGTGTTTTATTTATCAAATATGCTAACCAAAAGAAAAAAATTAATTGCTTACCAAGGGGCAAAGACTTTAATAAATTTTGATGGATAGTAACTACTAAAAAGTCATCACATTTATATTTTTTGCTCCTACTTAATAAAGTGCCGAAGAAAACATAAATAATGGTGGGTAGTAACAACTGTGGTAAGTGTTATACAAATATTTGCTTAAAATATGATGGGTAGTAATTGATAGTAAATATGTTATTTACATGAATATGAACTATTTCAAAGGATTTTATTTTTTGATAGTTTCCTATGAAGCTTAACAATGAAAACTCCAAAATTATCTAAAAATCGTGGCATAAATATTATAACTGCATCAAAAAATTATGGCAAAAAATATGAGACAGTTATCCACATGGCATTGTGTTGTGCAAAGGCTTATGACATTATTAGATTTTTTTTTAATATAATTTCTATATAACCAATTAGAAAAAACCAATTTACATTTAAAAAAACGAGTCGTCTTTAAGTTTGCAACGGATTTCAAATTAATCTTCTCCACCATCTAATGTTTCATTCTCCTCAAACACATTTGACCAAAGGATGGAGATAAAAATGTTGTAGTGAAATTTGAAATCACAAAACAGTTTGAAGCATTTAAAGAAAGCACGCCAATTCTGCTACTGAATGAAAATGTGCCTATGTATTACAGTACTATCAAGAAAATTTACTGTTTTCCAACATAACATTTAAAAGTAAACCACAAATATCCATTAACTGCATCATCGAATTCCTAATGTTCTCTTTTCATTTATATAGAAAAAATGAAGTACATGTACACACTTGCAGCTTATCAGAAGTTGGAATAATTTTAAGCTCTTCTAACCCTAGCTAGGGAAACCAATATAACCATAACAACAAAGTGATCCACACTAGGAATCACATGTAACCAAAGTTGGCCACTCCATCATGAATCGGTATGTCGGACAATAAACAAAAGAATGCAGTTCTATCACAACTTTTTTCTGAAGCCAATTTCTATGTTGTCTCCAAGTTCTGTGATATCAGTGACCCAATCATCTTCAGATAGAGGGGGACCCATTGAAGAATTTGTTGTGTCTGTAACATGACAATGCATTTTTCATCAGAGAAGATAATAAGATGTCAAGTAATAAATGCATCAAAATACAAAGAAGATCAATTAAAAGTCTCGTCCTAAGCACCTTGACTCATCTGATAAAAATAGTTATAGGGTGTCTTTGAACATCCTTTATCTGAAATCACATTGATTGGACGTTCCAACCCTGCAAACATTCCAGCACTACATTAACAACATGAACAACAACCAGTGCTAAATGTAAGGAGCGAAGTCAATGCAAAAAAACATGGAAATTCACCAATTTCCGTGATGTCAGTGGCCCAATCATGTTCTGGTCGAGGGGGGCCCAATGGCGAACCAGTGGTGTTTGTAAAATGACAACAAAGTTTCCATCAGAGAAAAAAATAACATGTCAAATAATAAATGCATCAGAGTACATAGCAGATCAATCAGCAATCTCGTCAAATGTACCTTGACTCATGTGATCAAAAGGTTGATTGTGGGTCTGTGTACATCCTTCATCTGTAATCACATTATTCGGATGTCGCAGCCCTACAAACATTACAACACTACATTAAGCTAAAAGAAATAGCAAAGATCAAAGACATTGCAACAAAATTGAAAAATCGACAAAGCAATCTAAACATAGCAACAAACTTGGAAGATCATGAATTTGATTTAAACAAACTGATATCGTCTCCCTATAAAACTTACTTGGAACAGTAGAGGAAGCATTGTTGGAGGGAGGACGACCACGCCTGTTGAGGTGTGGAAATTCAAATGGTTCATCTTCGGATGCAGAGACATTCAAATCAATATTTAAGGTGACATTCCTTTTCCTTTTAATTTATTTATTTTGGACTAAGGAAACTCTTCTTCCTTTTCAAGGATGACTCATAAGCACCCAAACCACGGACGAAGTCATAATCCATAATATTAAGATTATTAGCATCATCCACAAATTTTTTAGCCAGATCAATCAATTGTTTTGTCTTGTTCACAGTAGAAGGAGGACTATTCCGAATCAGGTCTAGATAACCAAACAACTCCTCTCTCAACACACCAAGTTCTTCAACATTGTCATCTTCAATATTGGTTGGGATAGTATCTGCAGGAAGGTTTAGCGCCTTTGTACTTATCTCAAAAGGGGCATTCAACTGATTGGGTGTGGTATGAAGATCCAATAAATGGTCTAAATCCATCAAGGAGGAATGAAACCAATCTACCTTTATAGAATGCTTGCAAATGTTGCCCCGAATAGACCATGGACAATTGCAAGTGATAAAATTTTTGCGATGAAAAATGATAAGATATTCCTTATCGGCTTTGCTTTGACTCCTTACCCAATAAGCATGAGATATGCTCTCATGAGGCCTGCAATCACTGTCTGAAATTCTTCTAGCCTTTTCCATTGATGATTCAAGTTGCATCTCTTTCTTGTGGTTGTTATAATATCCTTCTTTTTTCAAAATTGCCTTGAATCGATAACTTGGCTCAACATTTTTTAGGAGAGTGTAGAATAGCCAATCCATTCTACGAGAACATTTCTTTCGCTTATCACATAGAAATGTTGACTTCAAGTAACCGTGGTATGATTCCACAGCATTATTTGTCTCCTGGTTTGCATGAGGAAAATATCTGCAGCCTTTAACCCACATGCCTACATGGAAAGACTCAATTAGTAAATATAAGTTGTCCAACATAAATGACAAACATACAACACAGAAGGAATATTATGAAAACTTACGAATCTTGTCACCGACAATCCAAGTCTTGTAGAAATAGTCCAAAAACTTCTGATCAGTTGCATATTTGATGAAAAAAGCATTGATTGCATTATCCACTTCATCAGTACAACAATCTTTCATGATATGGCCAAGTTCATTGAACATTTCATTTGCTTTATCTGAGCTACTAACCAACCGATTAACATTCTTGAGCCATGCCCTCCTTACGTGCCAAATACACAAAATCACTTCACATTTCGTGATTCTCCTGTGACATTTAATTCATTTTGAGAAATTCTTCAAATGAATGCAATTTGAAATTTCAAATAAGAATATTGATGTTACCTCAAAGCAATGATTTCAGCCATAGCATCATCAACCATGAAGGCGTTGACCCTCCAATCGGGACGAGTCCGAAAACACCTAAGCATGAGGCTCTCCAACCATACTTGTATATCTTGTGATGTATTACGTGACATCACCACCCAGGCAACTAGTACCCCACTTTGTTGCTCATCAAAGACCGCAATCGTGTACAACTGATACTGTCATTTTAAATGAAATGAAGTTAATTTTAACATAAATGATTTTATTGAAGCAATCATTGGAAAAAAACTCACCCCATATTTTTTTGTACTGAATGTTGAGTCCATGGCTATCAAACTATTGTGGGATAACTTGACCATAGTTTCCAACATCCATTTTGTTTGTATTCCAGCTATAAAAGGGATGTCTGCGCCATTGGGCTTCTGGTAGAAGAAATAATCATCCTGGTTTCCTTGATACCAAAGATTCACACTCATTTCATCTTTGCTATGCAATTGATAACTTTCTTTCATCAGACGATTATAAATGTTTACAACGTCTTTTCTGCGTAAGAAGAAATCCCTATCTCTAGATGTAGCATCTATGTCAAGATATTTCTTTATATGTATTTTACAAACAGAGTCAATTGGCAGTTGAAGAAAATAACAGCTTTCTAAATAAGAAATCATGTCCTTAGAAAGTCTTGGCTTTCTGCGGAAGTAACTGTCATCATATAGTGTTGTCTTTACCATGACAAGGCCATCCTTGCCCATCTTCATGATCATCTTGATTGTATTTTATTACGGCTATGTTGGGATCTTGAACCATAATCTTTACAATAAAATGGCATTGACATCCCCTCTTTTTGGCATATGACTTCATTCCTTTTCTTTTCCATTCTTCTCTTGTCGGTTGGACCATATGAACGATGATAACTACAAAATAAATTACGGGAATGTCACCAAATTTGGTAAATATAAAGCATATTTAATATCAACATCTAAACAATGTAGTTCTAAAATACTTACGGCTCATACTATAAGGCTTTTGTGCTCGGGAGTTTGTTTTGTAGACGTAGGAAGGAACATGAAGCATACGGATTCGATTCCTCTCCTTTTTAAAATCATACGACTCTTTCTTTGGGAATTTTTGCAGCACGGTCAATATTCATGTTTTCTTTGTATATTTCAGCCCAAACTAAATCTTTACTAGAAAAAATGAGTTTGTTTTTTTACGGGTCTTGCACCTCAAGAGCCATGATAGAAACTTCCATTTGTTTTCCATGCTCGATGATATGTGAAAAAATGTGAAAACATATTAGGGAACCTCGAAATGATGAAGGTAATTTAACAAGTAAACGTAAAGTTATAATAGGATAAGTCGTCTTTTAATTTTTCATCTTACTCTTGCTAGTGCTAACGGAGACGATTACGCCATGTCAGCCGAACATGAGAACCTAAAGGAGTTGTAGTTAACATGAGTCTTGGTAAATCGAGGATTTTGTCATACATAGTACATTGTGTATATACAAGGTCAAGGTACTAAGCTTGAGAAATGACTTGCTCTTCTGTAACAACGCCTCCTTTGGCCACATCCCTCGAGTAATTTTGGGCAATAATGATTTGATAAACCATTCGGCCAAAAATTGATCCGAAATGAATACTTTCACCAAACGTCTCCTACATCTCCATTCATGAATGTGATCGAATATGTACGTAGACGTAGACTATTTTAATTAGGTACGACAATTAAGGTGCCATTTCCTTATCTAACGGACAACTAAAAATGGGTTAAGAAAACGATACTTCAGATGCATTAAAAATTATTAAATGAGCCTCGTGGTAACTCAATGTACCATTTTGGCGACTAGGCTTAATGACGATTCTCTAAAAAAGACGTAATCGAATTGAATCATCGATTAGTGAATTGGATGTGTACACGAGGAGGTGATAAGTCATAACATGAATAGATGGATCTTCTCTTGACTTACCTTCAAACTTTTGGAATATTGCGGGCAACTTATTAAGGAATCGGTGGCCAATACGGAAGATAAAAAATAGGATCATTCGTAAGGTGTGATAGATCAGGTAAATATAAAGTTGCTATGAATGGTAACCAACGACTAGGGTCTTGATAACCTTGTGTGATCAAACCGAGTTCCGGAGAGGATATCCGGATATCACGGAATTGAATTTGCATTGGGGTGTGTAACCTCCTAGGTAACGAGGATTAATAGACAAGCGAGATTGTTGAGGTACTTGATATGTATAACTAGGATAAGGCTGATACTAATATGTTGGATTTTTTTGTAGCATGTCCACATTGATCTTATGGCTGTGGCATAGATACTTGGGAATTTGCATTGATACAAGGGTAATGAAACGGTGAAGATATCGAGGAAATAGGTGTGGTAGGTTGAACGAAGTTGCGACGAACGGCAGATTGAGGCGAGTCGAGGTGTACTAGGCCCGGAGCTTCGGGCGAGCCGAGTGCGGAGACTTTAATGGTAGGTTGTACGAGGTTGCGGGTTGGACCGGAACCTATGGGCTGTCCCGGAGTTGATTACGTAACGCATTTCGTTTGCACATAGTCTGTTGGGTGAGATGGATCCCACCATAATAATTCACGATATTGATCCATAGAAGGTTGTGCATATGAAGGACCATAACCGGATTGAACATAGGGTTGATAGTCGCGGAAAATTCTGACTCCTTGTAATAATGGTTGATACGAGAGGGTTTAAAACTGTGAGCTGAATCTGACCTTGAGGTTGATATTGACTTTGAGGGAATGTCTTGAATACGGGGTTGATATTGTCCACGGTATGAATTAACTGCGGGGTTGATATTCGACCTTGACGTATGTCTTGTCCTTGCGGTGGATATTGACAGGGGTATGTCTTTGTCATGGCAGTTGGTCCCCGAACGAAATAGTGTCACATAGTTTGACCTCCAGGGTGGTAAAAAACTACCACAGGGTTGCCCCACAACCGGTAATTGACTACCTTGGGGTTGCCCTCCGGCCACGATAGCGACTTCCTTGAGGTTTCCCCCTGAAAGCGATGCTTGACTTCCTTGAGGTTGAGGATTTGGAATATTTCCAAACATCATATAAATATGTTTTGTGTTCAATGTTGTAGTGTTTTCCATTCGTACCAAATGATAATTTTGTTTAATTGGTCGAGAGCGCTCCTGAAGATGCAGTGGCCCAGTATCCCCGAGGAATAGACAAACCCTTTGGATAAAAATGTTTGGGGATTCGGAAAACATAAGATGACTCACTCGACATAGCTAATGAACATTGATAACCTCTCGGTGTAGGGTAAAAAAGTTAAATTGATGAATAAAGCGTAAGACTGCATTTTGTAAAAAATATGTTAATGATAAATACTAAGCATCGATTCTAAAGAATGTTTGTAGAATATTGATTCACTCTCTAAGATTCAAATTTTCTTGGGTTCAGAATATTTGCGTCTTCGTACGGACCTACAAGTTCTTCAATACATATGAGATCAAAAGGAAGGTTTTTCGGTGATGCGATGTCTTACTAGGTGAATCGGGATACGTAGAAGTCGAGGAGTAACAAATCCACCGAAGATGATTCAAACACGACAAGTTCGATTATGCGGCTTAGAAATTTTTAGGTTCTTCATCTAATTCATTGGTTGCGAGAAGCGAGTTTCGGTGATTTGAAATTGAAATTGGATCTTGAATATGTTCTTGTTTGAGGTTGATTTACTTCATCATAATCGAGGATGAGTAATTATGGATGATTCTCTCGGATTGCATTGATCTAATTCTACTAATGGTATGCGGTAGCAGAGCTTTCGAGTCCTTGAAGTTGGCTTGGTGTATACTTAGGGGTTTCCCCACAAGTCTACACGATTGTCTTAATAATTCGGCCACGATTAAAAATTATTAATCACATGATAAAAGAAAATTTCAATTCAAACTCCTAAAGTCACTAAGGAAACAATTAAGTAATCGAAACACTTATAAAATCTGGAGATCAAACCACACACAAAAATAGATTCCCACTAAAAACACTAGTTGGTGATGAAATCCAACATCATAGTAATTTAATGTAGAAATGGCGGTTGGAACGATTGCAGAACAGCACAGCAATGAAGCAGAGGCAAATTTTAAGTTTCTCCACTTAAACCATCTCGAGTGAAGATAACTCTCCGGAAATTGAGTAGTCTAGTCGACGTACGCTCTAGGTAAAGTGGGATCTTATCACCATCACCTTGGGAAAAAATCTTAAGATTTATGGCCACTATGGTCACCAACAGGAACAAATATACTTGAGGGAATAGTCTACGATCCGATATACGCGCAAGGGCAGAGTAACAAAGCTCAATCCCCTTGAAGGCTCCTTGACATAATCCAAGGTATACCGACAAGTGACCCCACGCTCCTTGACAATGGTCAATCCAAGGTTTACCATTGTTAATACGCGCACATCTTCTATCGTTCCTAATGAGTTAGAATTGATCACCTCACTAGTTCGGATAAGATCTCGTGCTTGACTCCTTTAAGAAGCTTCCCGAACGCCTGAAAGCTACTATTGGATTTTTTCCTACCGCAAGATTAACTACTTGTTTGTTCTAATTGTCTTGGAGAGTTAATTACTCCCTACTCCAGAAGACCTTTAGCCTAAACTATGTTGGTGAAGAAAAGTCCTAGAAATATAAAAATTACTAGATTGATTTTAATTTAGCGTTGCTTTTAATAGATTGTTTCTTAGGACAATAGGTGTGAAAATGAAACTTTGATGATATGTAATGACGACTCAAAACACTAAAAATGCATCTATTATGAAACGAGTTCATTCCTTTCAATGAATTCTATGCAAAGAAAGAAGTTGAGAGATACGATCTTTTAAAACAATTCTTTCCTTCAAAACAAGAATATATGAAAATCTTATTTCACGAGAACGCAAAATGACCAATTGCTCAAAAAGAAATCTCTTTATTATTCAAGATCGAAACTACAATCAAACATTCTCCAAAAACTACAATTCTAGAAATCTAGAAATAACACTCAAAACTAAAAACACTAATTTAGGAATCTAAAGAATTCTAAGAATTAAATCTAAAATCAAAACTTTAAATATTTTGAGGACGTATCAAATCTTTACCTATCCGATTAATAATTACTAAATAAATAAATAAATTAAAAATCATATTCCAAAACCTAATATATCTATACATATAAATATAAACTAATTAATAATATTTAAAAATAAAAATAAAAAATAATATTTTTAGTTTAATTATTTAATATTAAAAAACCATTCAAATTAAAAAATATAATATAATTTTATATTATATAAACCTTTAACCAATTAAAATTTAAATAATTTCTAATATTTAAATCTTTAAAAAAATGAAATTTAAAAATATTAAATATAAAATTTGGCAGATTTTTCTCACTAAATCAAATTAGTTATTATTCTAAACACCTAGTTTGGGACCTCTCTACATCTATTTAAGCTTAATCTTTAGATTCAATCTCTATATTTATCAATATAAAAATAAACTAATTGATAAGTATTTAAAAAAAATTGAAAATGATATTTTATTTTTATTTTTGAATATTAAAAAAAAACCATTGAAAGTAAAAAAAAAATTAGAATATGGTACATGGCTGTATAAAACTTTAACAGAATTTAAGTTAAATGATTTCTAATATTTAAATCTTTAACAAAATGAAATTTAAAAATATTAAATATTAAAATTTGGCTAATTTTTTCTAACTAAAGTCGGAAACTAGTCGTTATTCCAAACACCTAGTTTAGGGGACATCTCTACATTTATTTAGCTTAATGTTTAGATACGATCTCTCATCTCATTTCTTTATTAATTATGTTGACAAAGTTCATTCTTATGTGATTTTAACCAAAACTTTTTTGGAAATATTTATAACGATAACATCGATAAAATCATGTTCACATAACTAATAAAACTACTATATTTATTTAACATTCGTCATTTCTATTTCATAAAATACGATAAATTAAATTATGTAAAATGAAAATACCATTATAACATCCATCGAAAACATCATCATTTTTGAAAGTTGGATTTTTTTTAATTATAAATTTTAAACATTATAATTGACTTTTAATATTTTCTCTTACCATTAATTCTTATTCTTATTTTTCTAAAGAAGTGAAAATATCTTTTTTTCTTTAAAACAATTAGGTTATTTTTTTAAAAAATAAATAAAGATTTTTCAAAATAATTAGAGATTTCTTTGGAGTACTAATCACTAACAAAATGATACCATATGTTACTTGTTAAAAATATTTTAAAAATGATAGTGGTTTCTTGAAACCTATGCAACCACCTTCATTTAACCATGATATTGTCTGGAAAAAATTAATAATGGGCTTGTAACAAATGGCATGTCCAATGACAGTAACACCTTAGCTGTGTAAATTAAAAAACCTTTGACTGAGTAACATTTTTAACAATTGAAGCCAATAATATATGTACATGTTTCTTCACCCGAACCCAATAGTGAATCTTCTAAACCTAAGCTTTGAATCTTCGATAAAGCATATGAGTTTTCAGCGACGCTACATAATACAATTTTTTTGAAGGAATTAAGATTTGTTTTCAAAAAGCTTCAGATAGTTAGAGTGTTTGAATTCGGGAGCACACAAAAATAGATTGTTTGAATTCGGAAAAATAGAGTGTTTGAATTGTGTTTTAATGGTAAGGAAATAGATTCGGCACCATCAAAAATTTAGCGGAGCACAAAATCTTGAAATTTTGACATCTATAATCCATATTTTCAAAAATTTCTACCTAAATTTTTCATATTCTTTCTAAAATTTACGGTATATTTTATAGATTATTGCTTCATATTGCTATCTCACAAGAATCTCTCTATTAATGTCTATGGGGACTTTCAAAATGTTGTAGTAGATGCAAGAATAGGCAATTATACTTTCTCTCCAAAACTCATATGCTTTATTGGAAGATTCGAGTTTAGGTTTGAAAGATTCACTATTGGGTTTGTTGAAAAACATGTACATATATTATTGGCTTCAATTGTTAAAAAAATATTCTTGAGTCAAAAGGTTTTTAATTTCATCACAGTTAAAATTATTCTTGTCATTGGACATGCCATTATTCCTGAAGCCCATTATTATTTTCGAGATAATATCATGGTTAATGTTGTGGTTAGTATTAGTTTCGAAACCACTATCATTTTTTGAAAATATTTTTAATGCTATTGACATGGTATAGGAGTTTTGTTAGTGATAAGTACTCCAAAGAAATCTCTAATTATTTTTTGAAAAAAATCTATTTATTTTTTAAAAAATGTATAATTGTTTTAAAGATCCAACTTCCAAAAATGATGATGTTTTGATGGATGTTATAATGGTATTTTTCATTTTTATATAATTTAATTTATTGTATTTTATGAAATGAAAATAGCGAGAATGTTAAATAAATATAGTAGTTTTATTAGTTGTGTAATATGATTTTTTATTGGATGTTAATTTTGTTATAAATATTTCCAAGAAGTTTTGGATTCAAATCACATAAGAATATGAACTTTGTCAACATAATTAATAGAGAATGAGATGAGAGATCGAATCTAAACATTAAGCTTAAATAAATGTAGAGATGTGCAAACTAGGTGTTTGGAATAATGACTAGTTTGACTTAGGTAGAAAAAAAATTAGCCAAATTTTATATTTAATATTTTTAAATTCCATTTTGTTAAAGATTTAAATATTAGAAATCATTTAAATTTTTAATTTGTTAAAGTTATATAATATAAAATTATATTTATTTTTTTTATTTTTATTTTTTACTTTCAATGGTTTTTTAATATTCAAAAAATTAAAACTAAAATTATCATTTTCAATTTTTTTTAAATACTTATCAATTAGTTTAAATTTATATTGATAAATATAGAATCGAATCTAAAGATTAAACTTAAATAGATGTAGAGAGGTCCCAAACTAGGTGTTAAAATAATAATAATTTTGATTTAGTGAGAAAAATGTGAAATTTTTATATTTAATATTTTTAAATTTCATAAGATTTAAATATTAGAAATTATTTAAATTTTAATTAGTTCTAAAGGTTTATATAATATAAAATTATATTATATTTTTTTTAATTGAATGGTTTTTTAATATTAAATAGAATTAAATAAAAATATTATTTTTTATTTTTATTTTTAAATATTTATTAATTAGTTAATATTTATATGGATAGATATATTAGGTTTTGGAATATGATTGCTAATTTTTTTATTTAATTAGTAATTATTAAGTGGATAGTAAAGATTTGATACATCCTCAAAATATTTAAAGTTTTGATTTCGGTTAATTCTTAGAGATTTTTAGATCTCGAAATTAGTGTTTTTAGTTTTGAGTGTTATTTCTAGATTTCTAGAATTGTAGTTTTCTTTTTGGAGAATGTTTGATTGTAGTTTCGATCTTGAATAATTAGAGATTTCTTTTTGAGCAATTGGTCATTTGAATTTCTCGTGAGAAATAAGATTTATTTTGATATATTCTTGTTTTTGAAGGAAAGAATTGTTTTAAAAGATTGCATCTCAACTCTTTTAGATAGAATTCATTGAAAGGAAATGAATTTTTTCTCATAATAGATGCATTTTTTAGTGTTTTGAGTTGAATTATTTACAACATCATCAAAGTTTAACTTTCACACCTATTGTCCTAAGAAACAACCTGTTAAAGCAACGCTTAGGTAAATCTAGTAGTTTTTGTATTTCTAGGACTCTTTTCTGACATAGCTTAGGCTAGTGTCTTGGAGTAGGAGTAATTAACTCTTGAACAATTCATAAACAAGTAGTTAATCTTGGAAAAAATCCAACTGGGGTCAAGCACGAGATCTTATCCGGACGTTGAGGTGATCGATTCAACTCATTGGGAACGATAGAAGATGTGCACGTATTAACAACGGTAAACCTCGGATTGACCATTCTCGAGGGCACGGGGTCACCCATCGTTATCACTTGGATTATGTCAGAGAGCCTTCTAGAGTTGAATTTGTTACTCTTGCCCTTGCGCGTATGTCGGATCGTGGTATTTGTTCCCCAGTATATTTGTTCCTCTTGGTGACCATAGTGGCCATAAAATTTAAGATTTTTTCCTAAAGGGTGACGGTAGAGGAAAGATCCCAATACTGGGCAGACGTCGACTAGACTCGCCTGGACTCTTTCCGGAGGGTTATCTTCTCAGGAATGGTCTCAGTGGATAAACTTACTGCCATTTTGTTTCATTAAACGGGGTTGTCGGGAGTAGCTATTCGAATTGCCATTTCCACATTAAATTACTCGATGTTGGTTCATCACACGACTAGTGTTTTTTAGTGTGAGGAATCTCATTTTATTAGTGGTTTGATCTCCCTAGATTTTTATAAGTGTTTGATTACTTGATTGTTTCCTTAGTGACTTTAGGATTTTTAATTGAAATTTTCTATTTCGATTGCGCAGCAGGCGATTAATAATTTTTAATCGTGTTTGAATTACTGAACAATGTATGAACTTCGGAAACCTGAAAGTATGCACCGAAGCCAACTTGAAAGATTTGAAAAGCACTGATGCATATCTTATCATTAAAATTAGATCGACGAACCGGAGAATCATCCCATGATACTCATCACGGTTATCATGAAGTAAATCAACCTCAAACGATAGAATATATTCAAGAGCCAATTTTAAAGTTAAAGTACTGGCCCATGTACATAGCAGGTGAATTAGATGAAGAACCTAAAAATTCTGGGCCGGACATTGAACTTACAACACATTGTTGGAATCATCTTCGAGTTGTTACTACGACTACAAATGATCACAGTTCACCTAAGGGTAAGACATCGCATTACGAAAACTTCGCCATGATCTCATGCCTTGTTGAATAACAGCAGGTCAGACGAAGACGTAAATCTTCTTGAAACTTCAGAGAAAATTTGAATCTTAGGGAGAGTGAATCAATATTCTCTGAGTCCTTTTGAGCTTGCGCTTAGTGTTGTCATTATGATTTTTTACAAAATTCGAGGTCTTACTTATTCACCCATAGTAATCCTTTTGCCCTACCTTGGGGATTCATCGATGTTCATTAGCTATGCTCGGTTGGTCATCTGTGTTTTATGAATCCCAAAAAACAATTTTGTCACGGTGGTTTGTCTATTCCTCGGGGATGCCAGTCCTCTCTGGTATCTTCTCGGAAGGACTCCTCAGCCCAATTAAACAAATGTTATCATGGTACAAATGGAACAAACACTCAACGTTGAACACAAAACTTTTCCTTTATATGATGTGCGGAAATATTCCAAATCCTCAACCTCGAGAAGTCGATTTACGCCTAGGGGGGCAACCTCAACGAAGTCATTTATTGCACCAGGGGACAACCTCCAAGGTAGTCGGTACAGCGAGGGGGCAACATCGGGGTAGTTTTTTGCCACGGAAGTCGAAACTATAGGACAATATTTCTTTCACCGGGGACCGACTTCAAGGACGATACATACCTCAAGGTCAATATCAATCCCAAGGACGGTACATACGTCGAGTCCCCGTATCAACCCCGAGTTGAATTCATGCCTCGGGGACAATATCAACCACAGGTCATTTGTTCCTCAAAGTCAATATCAACCTTAGGTTAGAGTGTCTAGTTCAAGGTTTTAAACCTCCTTGGTCAACCATTATTACAAGGAGCTATAAATTTTCCGATTAATTATCAACCACATGTTCCAGTACGGTTATGATTATGTTGCCTTATTTTTGACCTTCTATGGGCGTATCTGCAGAATTAATGTGGTGTGGGATCCATCTCAAATTCAACGAGACTATGTGCAACCCGATGTGCGGTTACCTAATCAGCAGCTTTGGACAACCCGCAGGTTGCAGTCCCGGCCCCGACAGCAATCTGACCTACCATTCAATCTCTGCACCCGATTCGTTCGGCACCGGGCCTGGTACACCTGGGGCTGCGCCTCGATGCAATTTCTTGCAAACTCTGTTCATACCACTGTTAGGGAGTATCTTCGGCTCATTTCTACTGTATCCAATGCAAATTCCTCAAGTATACGTACCCTGGTTTAGCCGGTATCAATCTGGACATGCTACACCAAATTCCATCATATCGGTATCGGCCTTATCCTAGTTGTACTTGCTCCAGTACCTCAGCAATCTCGGATTTTAGATGGGGTTAATCACAGTTTGCCTGGAGACTACACAATTCCCAATGCAAATCCAATTCCAAGATATCTTGGATATCCTCCTCATGGAGCTGGTTTGATCACAGAGTTATCGAAGGCCACAATTGTTGGTTACCATTCATAGCAACTTTAGATTTACACCGATACATCACGCCTTACGAATGATCCCATTTTTTATCTTATACCATTGTTATGATACTTGGCCCGATTCCTAATAGATGCACGGTAATATTCCAAAGTTTGAAGGTAAGTCGAGAGAAGATTCATATTCGTGACATAAAACATCACCTACGTATGAATCGATTCTTAATACGATGATTCAATTAGGTCACATCTTTTTTTAGAGAACTATCATTGGTTTTTGTTGCCAAATGGTACATTGGTG
Organism: Pinus albicaulis; assembly: GCA_034641835.2. Taxonomy (NCBI): domain Eukaryota; kingdom Viridiplantae; phylum Streptophyta; class Pinopsida; order Pinales; family Pinaceae; genus Pinus; species Pinus albicaulis. Next base: position 573,614,031 of record CM076575.1, on the reverse strand, counting down.
CCTACGAGGCTCATTTAATCATTTTAATACTAGCTACGCTTTCTTAACCATTTCGATTGTACGCTGAATACGACAATGGTACGGAATTGTTGACCTCATTAAAAAAGTCTACGTCTACGTACATATTCGATCACATTCATGAATGGGCATGGAGATGTTTCGTGCCAAAATCTTGCAAATAGGATCAATTTTATCTGAATGGTTTATCGAATCATTGTTAAAATTCAAGGGATGTGGCCAAAGGCGTTGTTACGAGAGAAGATCAAGTCATTTCTGCAAGCTTAGTACCTTAACCTTGTATATTTTGAGTCGGTACTATGGCAATAAAATCACGATTTAAAGACCTTCATGTTAACTACGACTCCTTTAGGCTCTCATGTCGTTGATGGTGTAATTGGTTAACATTAGCACTAGCAAGAGTAAGACAAAAACTTCCAAGACGACTTCTCCTATTATAACTTTACCCTTTATGACAAATCACCTTCTCATCAGTATGAACTCCCTAATATGTTTTCCACATTTTTTGCGGAGCAGGTGTCGGCATAGAAAACAAATGGAAGTGAGTCATGGCTCTTGAGGTGCAATACCCAAAGACAAACTCATTTTTTCTAGTAAAGATTTAGTTTGGGCTGAAATCACAAAGAAAACATGAATATTAACGTGTTGCAAAAATTCCCAAAGAAAAGTTGATGATTTTAAAGAGGAGAGGAATCGAATCCGGATGCTCCATGTTCCTTCTTGCATCTACAAAACAAATGCTGAGCACAAAAGCCTTATAGTATGAAATTTGTAAGTATTTTAGAACTACATTGTTTAGATGTTGATATTAAATATGCTTTATATTTACTGATTTAGTGACATTCCTGTAATTTATTTTGTAGTTATCATTGCTCATATGAGTCCAATTTGCAACCAAGAGAGAAAGAATGGAAAAAGAAAATGAATGAAGTCATAACTATTACCAAAGGACATAATGCCATTTATTATGAAGATTTATGGTTCAAGATCCCAACATAGCTGTAATAAAATACAATCAGTATGATCATGAAGATGGGCAAGGATGGCCTTGTCATGGTAAAGACAACACTATAAGTGATGATGTTACTCAGAGAAAGCCAAGACTTTCGAAGGACATGATTTCTTATTTAGAAAGTTGGTATTTTCTTCAACTGCCAATTGACTCTGTTTGTAAAATACATATAAAGAAATATCTTGACATAGATGCTACATCTAGAGATAGGGATTTCTTCTTACGCAGAAAAGACATTGTAAACATTTATAGTCGTCTGATGAAAGACAGTTATCAATTGCATAGCAAAGATGAAATGAGTGTGAATCTTTAGTATCAAAGAAACCACGATGATTTCTTCTTCTACCAGAAGCCCAATGGCGCAGACATCCCTTTTATAGCTGGAATACAAAAAAAATGGATGTTGGAAACTATGGTCAAGTTATCCCACAATAGTTTGATAGCCATGGACTCAACATTCAGTACAAACAAATATGGGGTGAGTTTTTTTCCAATGATTGCTTCAATAAAATCATTTATGTTAAAATTAACTTCATTTCATTTAAAATGACAGTATCAGTTGTACACGCTTGCGGTCTTTGATGAGCAACAAAGTGGGGTACCAGTTGCTTGGGTGGTGATGTCACGTAATACATCACAAGATATACAAGTATGGTTGGAGAGCCTCATGCTTAGGTGTTTTCGGACTCATCCCGATTGGAGGGTCAACGCCTTCATGGTTGATGATGCTATGGCTGAAATCATTGCTTTTAGGTAACATCAATATTCTTATTTTACATTTCAAATTGCATTAATTTGAAGAATTTCTCAAAATGAATTAAATGTCACAGGAGAATCATGAAATGTGAAGTGATTTTGTGTATTTGGCACGTAAGGAGGGCATGGCTCAAGAATGTTAATCGGTTGGTTAGCAGCTGAAATAAAGCAAAGGAAATGTTCAATGAACTTGGCCATATCATGAAAGATTGTTGTATTGATGAAGTGGATAATGCAATCAATGCTTTTTTCATCAAATATGCAACTGAGAAGAAGTTTTTGGACTATTTCTACAAGACTTGGATTGCTGGTGACAAGATTCGTAAGTTTTCATAATATTCCTTCTGTGTTGTATGTTTGTCATTTATGTTGGACAACTTATATTTACTAATTGAGTCTTTCCATGTAGGCATGTGGGTTAAAGGCTGCAGATATTTTCCTCATGCAAACCAGGAGACAAATAATGCTGTGGAATCATACCACGGTTACTTGAAGTCAACATTTCTATGTGATAAGCGAAAGAAATGTTCTCGTAGAATGGATTGGCTATTCTACACTCTCCTAAAAAATGTTGAGCCAAGTTATCGATTCAAGGCAATTTTGAAAAAAGAAGGATATTATAACAACCACAAGAAAGAGATGCAACTTGAATCATCAATGGAAAAGGCTAGAAGAATTCCAGAAAGTGATTGCAAGCCTCATGAGAGCATATCTCATGCTTATTGGGTAAGGAGTCAAAGCAAAGCCGATAAGGAATATCTTATCATTTTTCATCGCAAAAGTTTTATCACTTGTAATTGTCCATGGTATATTCGGGGCAACATTTGTAAGAATTCTATAAAGGTAGATTGGTTTCATTCCTCCTTGATGGATTTATACCCTTTATTGGATCTTCATACCACACCCAATCAGTTGAATGCCCCTTTTGAGATAAGTACAGAGACGCTAAACCTTCCTGCAGATACTATCCCAACCAATATTGAAGATGAAAATGTTGAAGAAATTGGTGTGTTGAGAGAGGAGTTGTTTGGTTATCTAGACCTGATTCGGAATAGTCCTCCTTCTACTGTGAACAAGACAAAAAAGTTGATTGATTTGGCTAAAAAAAATTTGGATGATGCTAATAATCTTAATATTATGGATTATGACTTCGTCCGTGGTTTGGGTGCTTATGAGTCATCCTTGAAGAGGAAGAAGAGTTTCCTTAGTCCAAAAAAAATAAATAAAAGGAAAAGGAATGTCACCTTAAATATTGATTTGAATGTCTCTGCATCCGAAGATGAACCATTTGAATTTCCACACCTCAACAGGCGTGGTCGTCCTCCCTCCAACAATGCTTCCTCTACTGTTCCAAGTAAGTTCTATAGGGAGATGATATCAGTTTGTTTAAATCAAATTCGTGATCTTCCAAGTTTGTTGCTATGTTTAGATCGATTTGTCGATTTTTCAATTTTGTTGCAATGTCTTTGGTCTTTTCTATTTATTTTAGCTTAATGTAGTGTTGTAATGTTTGCAGGGCCCGACATCTGAATAATGTGATTACAGATGAAGGATGTACACAGACCCACAATCAAACTTTTGATCACATGAGTCAAGGTACATTTGACCAGATTGTTGATTGATCTGCTATGTATTCTGATGCATCTATTATTTGACATGTTATTTTTTTCTCTGATGGAAACTGTGTTGTCATCTTACAAACACAGCTGGTTCGTCATTGGGCCCCCCTCGACCAGAACATGATTGGGCCACTGACATCACGGAAATTGGTGAATTTCCATGTTTTTTTGCATTGACTTTGCTCCTTACATTTAGCACTGGTTGTTTTTCATGTTGTTAATGTAGTGCTGGAATGTTTGCAGGGCTGGAACGTCCAATCAATGTGATTTCAGATGAAGGATGTTCAAAGACACCCTATAACTATTTTTATCAGACTAGTCAAGGTGCTTAGGATGAGACTTTTAATTGATCTTCTTTGTATTCTGATGCATTTATTACTTGACATCTTATTATCTTCTCTGATGAAAAATGCATTGTCATGTTATAGACACAAAAAATTCTTCAATGGGTGCTCCTCTATCTGAAGATTATTGGGTCACTGATATCACAGAACTTGGAGACAACACAGAAATTGGCTTCAGAAAAAAGTTGTGATAGAAACTGCATTCTTTTGTTTATTGTCCGACATACCGATTCATGATGGAGTGGCCAGCTTTGGTTACATGTGATTCCTAGTGTGGAGCACTTTGTTGTTATGTTTATATTGGTTTCCCTAGCTAGGGTTAGAAGAGCTTAAAATTATTCCAGCTTCTGATAAGCTGCAAGTGTGTACATGGACTTCATTTTTTCTATATAAATGAAAAGAGAACATCAAGAATTCGATGATGCAGTTAATGGATATTTGTGGTTTACTTTTAAATTTTATGTTGGAAAACAGTAAATTTGCTTGATAGTACTGTAATACATAGGCACATTTTCATTCAGTAGAAGAATTGGTGTGCTTTCTTTAAATGCCTCAAACTGTTTTGTGATTTCAAATTTCACTGCAACATTTTTATCTCCATCCTTTGGTCAAATGTGTTTGAGGAGAATGAAACATTAGATGGTGGAGAATATTAATTTGAAATCCGTTGCAAACTTAAAGACGACTCGTTTTTTTAAATGTAAATTGGTTTTTTCTAATTGGTTATATAGAAATTATATTAAAAAAAAATCTAATAATGTCATAAGCCTTTGCACAACACAATGCCATGTGGATAACTATCTCATATTTTTTGCCATAATTTTTTGATGTAGTTATAATATTTATGCCATGATTTTTAGATACTTTTGGAGTTTTCATTGTTAAGCTTCACAGGAAACTATCAAAAAATGAAATCCTTTGAAATAGTTCATATTCATGTAAATAACATATTTACTATCAATTACTACCCATCATATTTTAAGAAAATATTTGTATAACACTTACCACAGTGGTTACTACCCACCATTATTTATGTTTTCTTCCCACCATTATTTATGTTTTCTTCAGCACTTTATTAAGTAGGAGAAAAAAATATAAATGTGATGACTTTTTAGTAGTTACTATCCATCAAAATTTATTAAAGTCTTTGCCCGTTGGTAAGAAATTAATTTTTTTCTTTTGGTTAGAATATTTGATAAATAAAACACAATCCTTTAAAATTAAACAGATTAACAAAAATTAATATTTCAATTAATATTATTGAAATCATAAATAAAATTGTTTCACTCTACCTCAATATATGTACAATAAAATTAAATCAATAATTCATATAACAAAAGTTGAAATTTTAAAAATATATATAGATTAATCAATTTATTATCCCATCAAAAAATGAGAGCTTAAAATGTATAATGATTCAAATCCAACCTTAGTTCTTTCATATAGTTTCAATTATTGGAATAGCCATATTTGAATAATGATTTAATAAAGAAAATATTTCAATCTTATAAACATATATTGAATAAATGAAAACAAATGTTAAGAGGATCAAGCCAATGTAAAGGAGAATGATTGAATGTGGTGCATTGTCCAAAGTGTTTCACTTTTTGGAACAAATATTCCCTGTAACATTGCCAAGCTTCATCATCTATTGAACAAAATTGGAGAAAAATTCCTTGAGGTAAAGGGAGCTCTACTTGAACGGTTCAGAGGCACAATACTTGCTAAGGTTTTACAAATAGGGTAGCAAGTTAAGTAGGCTTAATTGTGGAGAAAAAATCCATACCCAAAGTATGTGGGTACAAAGGAACCAGTGCAATATAGCAATAAGAAATGCAACAATAGTAGAAATATAAAAGCCTAGGAGACCATTTATACCATTTATAGCTAACAAATCCAAATCGGTTTGCATGGTAAGATTTTACAATGCTTTTAGAAACATGTTTCCGCTCTTCCAACATAATATCAGGTCCCTAATTTAATCACAGCTCTTTCAATATAGCCTTCGGTCCCTAATTCGTTTTTGTTGATTATTGGTCATTTCTTCTCAATATGTAATTCATTTTTGTTGGTTATTGGTCATTTCTTCTTAGCATGTAGAAGACAGTCTAGTTTCTCAGAGCATTGTAATAAAAGCATGTATGGGACATTTTCATGGTTAATGCTTTCTCCCTCTTTTGTTGGAAAAAAATAATTGTAAGATCCTTATTTTTTTAGAATTAAAAAATTGTATTTTTTATAAGCTTTTTAAGTATGAATATTTTAATGGCAGAGATATAATTTTAATATTTAGAAACAAAATATGTATAATGTAATTAAAAGTATTAAAATTTAGCTTTATATATTAAAAATAAATAAAAATTAAACATGAATATTTATTATTATTGATTATTAATTATCAATAATAATAGTAGGTTTGAATATTGGCCATGATATATATGAGTTGATTTAGTTAAATGATAAATTATTAATTCTCAAGTATATTACTTGCAGTTAAAATATATATTAAATTACTCATTAAAATGGTTGATAACGAGGTTTTAAGTGCACTAAGATATCAACTTTTACTAAATTGCATATAGCTTCATGGGATGGAATGGAAAATAAACTCATAAGAAGGAAAATCGTTCAAAACAATAGCATTATTAGCCCAATATTCCATGAAATGATTGTTCAAAGAATTGTAATTATGTACAATATGATTATTAACAAAAACTTTTCAGTAAAACCCTTTACAATCTGCAGGGGTTTTATCAAAAATATCTTAAATACCTCCGAGGTATTAGTTGCCCAGACTTCGTAAATACTCAAATTATATCTTACTTATGAAATGGAAATTTGATTACTAAAATATTGCTTGTAACTTTAAGTTTTATGTAGATTTGAGAAATATCATTTTTTTATATGTAAATTAAAAAAAAAAAACTAGAAAATAAGTTTGAAATAGTTATTGTTAAAAGAAGAAATCGTAATAAGTTACTAGTCTATCAATAGCATCCAAAACCTAGAAACCGTTAAAAACCAAAATATCTAAAACGCTAAATATATGAGTGATATTATATTTTATTTCAAAGTTTTATTTCTGTTTAAAAACTATAAAATACTGTGAAATATATGTTAACCTACTTATATAATTAATAATTTGCCAATTTATAAAAACATTCAATTATTAAACAATCAATATATTAAAAATATATATAATTACATAGCTTGATTCTTTGCATCTTTTTATGTAATCTCATTTATGTCTATTTATTTATAATTATTTATTTGATATATACATATATTAATGTGAAAATATCATTTTAAATATTTAAAAATACAATCTAGGATTAACTATACTTTTTTAGATCATACCCACACAAATATAATTATTAACATTTGTGTTAAAAAGTACTCGTTCATATACATGTAGAAAATAATAATGATGGAACTTTAAAATAATATTTTCAAATTATTTATAGTATAAACAAATTAGATAATGTTTTACACAATATTCTCATGTTTTAATATTTTCTTAAAAACCATGCATTTATATAATCAATAAGTAAAAAATTAGTATAAATACTAATGCTTTTGTTTAATGATGGAACTTTAAAATAGTTTTTTTTTTCAAATTGTTTATAATTTAAACCATTTAAATCCTATTTTAAACATTATTTTCTTACAAATGCAATAATCATTTTCAAAGCACATACTAAGTCCAACTCTCTATAAAATTGATAAAGCTGAAATGTAAAATTATAAAAACATTAATAAAAAAAATAAGTGAGTTTACATTTCCACCATTGTACACCTTATAATATGTATAGCTATTAAGCATAGTATTCACATTAGATTGCAAGCTTAAAATTGATTAATATCTTAAGTGAAAGTTTCACTTATAAATGGTAAAAATTTCTATGATGAAGATGGATAGAAAAAAATCAATTGATATTATTAAACATACACATATAAATTTCTATTTTTGATAAATATATATGGATTATGAACTATATGCTCATGGGTATGTTACACATATGCAATAAATTTCTATTTTTAATAAATATATATGCATTATGAAATGTATGCTAATGGGTATGTAACTAACTAAAAAATTACACTACAATCTTTCTCAATTTTCTCTTTTACTAAATTGCATATAGCTTCATGGGATGGAATGGAAAATAAACTCATAAGAAGGAAAATCGTTCAAAACAATAGCATTATTAGCCCAATATTCCATGAAATGATTGTTCAAAGAATTGTAATTATTTACAATATGATTATTAACAAAAACTGTTCAGTAAAACCCTTTACAATCTGCAGGGGTTTTATCAAAAATATCTTAAATACCTCTGAGGTATTAGTTGCCCAGACTTCGTTAATACTCAACAACAAAATCAGGGCACTCATGGTTACACCGTCTTCATTTCGCTTTTGATAGCTTCAACCAATTGGGTATAGGCTTCATCCCAGGATGTTTTCATTTCTAGAGACCACATGTCTGGAACAACATCCTTATTAGTCTCGAGCAAGCAGAATTTAACGACCTGCAAAAGATTGAGATAAAAAAAAATCATCAGCATTTAAAGGCAATTTAAAGTCTAAATCCTACATCATCATTTTTGGAAGTTGGATTTTTTTTAATTATAAATTTTAAACGTTATAATTCTGATTTTAAAAATATTTTCTCTTACCATTATTCTTATTCTTATTTTTCTAAGAGGTAAATATTTTTTTTCTTTAAAACAATTAGGTTATTTTTTAAAAAATAAATAGTTTTTTTCAAAAATAATTAGAGATTTCTTTGGAGTACTTACCACTAACAAAACTCGACTACTTATCTTTCTCTCACAAAGAGAATTTTATGGGAAAATATATACCACGAGAATCACTGTCAACTAATTGTTATGGAGCATATAAAAATATAATTTTTTTTTGAGAAATTTGAAAAAAATACAGTATTATCTACTCAAATATATAAATAAGTTTCTTTCCCTTAATGCCCCAAATTTTGAATGTGCTTTCAAGAACACCTAGTTGGGTTTAGCATATCCGATCTGATAAAAAAAACCAATGAAATCGTGGGAAATAAGGGGCATTAACCGCACCTGAGGTGCTATCATATAGTTGTCTGATCATGCTTTTCAAGCTTGATTTCTATCCATTTTCCCCAGGGGTTGTATACCCTGAATCGATGTGATTGATCTCTCTCGAACTCCTTAAATATGATTTCAACCTTCTAGAACTTCTCTACTTACTGAATGTTGATACTACAGTGAAGACTGGAGACCTTACCTGTTGGAATATTTAAAATTCCAGAACAATAAATGGAGAATAAAACTCCCCTCTTCAACACAGAGAAAATATTAAAAATTTCTTTACTGGAGACAGAGTTTTCACTCTAAAAACTATTTCATTAAACTTCAAAAAACTTGGTTACAAAATCTCCTTTGACCGATGGAATACACAGAAACTTTTACTGCTTCAAAACACTGTTCAAAACAAAACTCACACACTCTAAAATTTCACTCTATCTGTGTATTTACAACTCACTGCTGTGTGTTGGAAAAATACTCTGTCTCTTAAAAAAATGAATGCACTGCTGTGCAATTCAAAATTTTTTACACTGCTGTGTGTAAAAATAAAAACTTACAATACTGTTTTCATACAGGCCTTTTTTTTTATATGCCTCAGCACTTTTACAACATATAAAAAAAACTATATTAAAATAAAACTTTAAAACAAAAGTCTATTTATGCGTTGTTCGCCTATACCATATGATGTACATATATAGCGTAATGTTAAATAAAAAAACAGAAACCAAAAATTTGATTATGTCCCACGGCCTCTCCTTTTGAAACGTGCATATGATATATATATGTAAAACATATATATTCATATATGTGAACTGTACACACGATTTTTAAAACAAATATTAAAAGAACTTTGACCACGTATTGAACCCAAACGTTAAACCAAAAATAAACCATCCTTTAATCGATTTCGGGTGACAAAAAATTCTACTAACGTCACCAAAATTGTGATGCGGAATTTTTATTAAATCTGCCTTATGATTTATTCCGGGTATGATTTTGGGCAATTGTACGGATGAAAATTGTGATGCGAAATTTCTCACAAATCTGCCTCAATAAAATTCAGGTCCGAAAGTTTCAGGTCTGGGACCACTGTCCTTCAGTTTTTAAACTCCTGCGCATACAAGATTAAACGCTCTGCTGTTTAAAATCAATCAAAATGGCAAGCGGCTATCTGCAACTTTTTTTTCATACTGCGATCTTGACTGATCGCTGGAAATAGAAGGCGGCTTACGTACTTGAGCAGCTGTAAGTAATTTTCAACATTGATACTGAATGTTGATACTACATTGCGAAGACTAGAGACCTTACTGAAGATCTTGAGAAAAATACTTGTATTCATTGAATTAATTTATATGGCTGCTCTGCTTTGTGATATATCCAAAGCCTCTTACTTGAAAAAGGCATGTTTTATGTAAAACATCCATCAAAGTCTCTTGCTCGAAAACAACTTGTGTTTCATGTAAAATGCCCAAATGGATTTATACAGCCGAATCCCCGAAATCAACCCAGCCCTCTCGAATTCAACCCTGCCCTCGATTGCAAACCAGGAAATAGGGGGATTTCAACCAAATCCAACTTGCAAACTAGGAAAATCGAGCGATTGTAACCAAATCGAGGATATCTTTCTCTCACAAAGAGAATTTTATGGGAAAATATATACCACGAGAATCACTGTCCACTAATTGTTATGGAGCATATAAAAATATATTTTTTTTTTGAGAAATTTGAAAAAAATACAGTATTATCTACTCAAATAGAATGCAATCTGTATAACGTTTTGCAAAACAGTTTTTATATTTATATAACCTGCAATCCAAATTATCCCACCTCGACTCTGTGGGAGATTTCTTCCTTTTGCAGGGGAGTTGAAACCCAATATGCGATGATGCCAAACCCCCGATGGTAGGAGCAGTCACTCACAGCTTGCCACGAAGAAACACCAGAAGGTAGAGGCCGCGCTCAGAAAAAATAATGAAACAGGGTCACTCACAACTTGCCAGAAGAAACAGCAGAAGGTAAACTGAAACGCGCGCGAAGACTAATTTTGAAATATTTTGGGAGGAGCCCAGCATTGAATGCATTTAAATTCACGTCTTTTCCACCATCTGCATTGCATAGGTGGCCGGAGTCGTGGGGGTGGCGCATTGCGGGGAGGAGCTGCGCCAGCTGAGCCGTGGTGGAGGAGGCGCTCATCGTTGTTCTACCGTTTGTCGTTTGCTACCATCGGAGGTTGGAGTCACGGGGTCCACCATCGGGCCAGAGAAAAAAATGGTCGCCAGAGAGGCAGATCGAGAGCTGTCACATCAGCTCCCGATTCGTCGAACGAAAGACTCCTCCGTTCTGTTCTGTTCTGTTTGGCCCGTGGATTCACACAATTCTGTGAGTACAATCCATAAAGTCTTCATCAATGCATGTGAAGATTGTTGGTTTGTCATGGATAGATAATGTGTGCGGTACCTTTGAAAGGACGCCATTCTTCTTCTTCTTTAATGTTTCACATCAATGATAGAGCGATAGAATTGCTTTTTTTTTTAATATTAATTTCTCTCTTTAAATATTATTAATAATTTAATTTTGGTTGATCCTACTACGTGGGTAGATAAAAGTTAGAAAAGTTTTTGAAGATTTGAGCAGCAGGTATACATATTAATATATAATATTTTTTTGACTAATTTTTCCACTTAATTAGCTGACCACATTCTCAATAGTTGAACTTTTCATATTTATTGATTAATTCCATGAATATAAATAGAATTAATGAAATATATATATATGGAAATTCTAATTAATAGGTTTTCTTTAAAATGTTTTAAAATACATAATTGGATTCCCCATGAAGTATGAATATTTAACTTAATAAATTAAATTTATGATTTTTAAAATTCTCCGCATAATTAATAAAAAAACTATATTGAAAAATAAATATAAATATAATTTATCAATAAAAATATATATTTAAATACACCTTATAGATATAAAAATAATCTATAAAAAAATATGGATTAATATAATACAAATTATATTAATTAATATTACATTTATTAGAAAAAAGAACTCCCATTGCCCAAAATCCATTACATTTAATCTAATTCTCAAAACACTATTGAACTCCATCGCTTATCATCCATTACTATTAACATTTATAAAGAAGGATTGAACTCCATCACTTATTATCCATTACTATTAATGTTTTCATCCACGGACTCATAAAGCAAATATTTAAATCTCAATTTACGGAAAATAAGAAAACATTAACAAATAGGAATTGAGTTAGACGCGCAATGCCCCAGTTGTTTGGAATCTTCGACGAATCTACGATACTATAAAAATTTTCAATTTGAAAAAAAATCGATACTTTATTAAAAATATATTCTATTTATTTTAATTTTTTCATATTATAATAATTATAAATAATATAAAATATTTACAACACTAAAAAAACATATTTTTTTTCCAAAATTTCTCTTTATTTCAAAACTTTTAAAATTTCTCTTTAATATACTTTTTATTTTCAAAAACTTAATCTTAAAAAAATACATATTTAAAATTTATTTATATAAATCAAATAAAAACAATAAATATATATTTAAAAAATCAGTTCTCAAATTTTATTTTTTTAAATCCATCTACAAAAATAATAAATACATACTTAAATTTTAGTTTTCAAAATTTATTTCTTATAAATACATACTTAAATTTTAGTTTTCAAAATTTATTTCTTATAAATAGAAATATATATTATAAAATCAAATTTTCTTTATTAAATTTGTTTACCCACTTTTAATATTTATTTTTGAATTTTTTCTTTCACAGTTTTATCAACTTTTCATCTTTAAAAAAAAAAAGATAAAGTCAAAATAAAAAACATTTCTACATATGTAACTTTTATTGTTCAGGTTTGGATTTCTTCCTTCAAAATTTTCTATAAAAAAAAGTTCAATTTGCAAGCGATGCACAAGGTTCCAGCTATCTTCTTGCAAATATCTATGGTTTTCATACAGTATTACAGTCAACATTATACGAAAAGGCGTGTGGATAAACTAGAAACTGTTCGATTAACCTCCTGTTTTGCGAATCGTTTCCAATTTCATCGAACTGTTGTATTTCCAAAATTTTCGCCTTAATTTGGGCAAATGGGGTAACTATGAATAAAACTAAAATTGTAACACATATTTCCGAAATTTTCGCCTTAATTTGGGCGAATGGGGTAAATATGAATAAAACTACAATGGTAACACATATCGCAGGGAATGCACATGTTTAATATAATGAAGAACATATTTCTTTAATCCACGTCACCATTGGGTAACAATGAAGAACATGTGTGTTTTTGTGGATGGATGCAATAATGAAGAATGCCTTTTCTTCATGGGTGGGTAAAAACGAAGAATGTGTTTCTTTTTTACATGGGTATTAGAATTTGAAAAACTTGTGTTTTTTCTTTTTCTAATCAACGTTTTATCATTGTGCAAAGCTTCATAACTTCATTATCGTGGCATTGTGCAAAGCTTGGTGAACAAGCCATTTCTATGGCATGTTTTTTTTTTTTTTTTCCCTCCGATTGTTACTTCGACTATTTTGGGGACGTCCACAATAATTTGGCCTTTTTAATAACTCTCGAGCTTTAACAAAAGTGGTTTCTGGCAAGACGAAAAGGGGTTGATTAGTGGTTTGCTTATTGCAGACATGTTTAGCGGTATATCGTCTTTGAATAATGGGCTTGGCTAGCTCGATTGGGGTTAGCACCTTGAAGGAGAATATTAGTAGGAAATGCATCAAGTGGAAAGAAATAAAAACCAAACTTGTGTTGGGGTGGGACTCTTTCTAAACGACATTTCAATGATGATGTTGTGTACAATAGTAAGGAAATTTTCTAGCCAAAAAGATATTGTACTTTTCAAGAGTTGCTAGGTTATTTACCAAAATGTATGATTCTAGCAAAGGGTTGATTGCCATGGACTATGAACTTGTCGGAGGATGCCAAAAAGTTATTGGTGCAATGTAGCTTTTGGGGTTCTCAAGCCCTCTTCTTGAAAAACTGACATTTGGAATTTGACGCCCGAACTAAGAAATTGGAGTTAACTCTGGTTTGGGTGCATTTTTAGGGATTGCCTCTAATCTTTTGGTCAAATGATGTGCTATGGGAAATTGGAAATAAGATCACGCATTTCTTTGAAGTGGACAACTTGTATAAGGATACAGGTTATATGGGCATGGAACAGATTCTCGTAGGGCTTAATATGAAAAAGGGTTTGTTGGATTCCATTACAATTTCGTATGGGGACTCCAATATCAAATAACCCATTGACCATGAGGCTATACCCTTTCATTGTGGTCACTATCATACTTATGGGCACCTAGGGGTTGATTTTCCAAGGATACACAGACTCAATAGGTGGCTACCGAAGGTTGCATCCCTTGGTCTAGAAACCATGGTTTCAAAACCAACGATAGAGGTGAAAAAAGCAGTAGAGGAGGTGCCAAATATGCTTGATGAAGACCCTGTGTCAGTGGAAAATGGGATACAGGACATGGAGATGCATATAAACATTTCACAAGTTTTGATTCCGGCAACCACTTTGGTATGGTTATTGATTCCTCTTTGCATGTCTCTTTTTTTCATGAACTTTTCAATCAATAGTTCAAAAATTTACGGTTTGGTTACAATTGGGGTTCGGATATCCCAATCTATGGGATTTCTATTTCTTCCCCTTCTTTCTCACCTTCTATTGCACCTTCCAAGTCATTGCCCTTGTCCCTCTCCTTCCTTGGGGCCTCCCCACTCCTCCTATAACCTCATGCCTCAGCCTCCCCCATCTCCTTCCTCCTAAGACTCTCAAGAACCCTCGTGTCACTTTCCGAATATGGATGGGGGTATTGGTTGCATTGAGTGGTCTCATTAGGTCCAACATGTTAAAGGTAGAAAATCGAATATTTCCAGGGAAATATCGAAGGCTTCAACATAAATCAGGTCGGGTAAACAACAATCTATAGTCAGGGTCCTTAGACCCATGGCCCCTTTGGGGTTTTCCTCATGATTCTTCTTTCTCTCAGTATTTAGGGACTAGCCAGCCCCATAAAAACATGGCCTTGTGGTGCCTAGCGAAGATAATAAGGTCAAATGTTTTTTTTTGGGCACGAATCAGTGATGGAGGGAGAAAGAGTGGTTTTTCAACTATCCCATAACTTCAAAGGTTGGGAACTTGTGTTTATAGATGCAATGGGAAAATCTGGGGGACTCGTATATGGCTAGAAATCATCTAATTATATTTAGTGATTTTCTTAGGCCACCAAGCATGCTCTCATGGTCGATATTTGGTCTGAAACCTTGGACATTCATTTATCACTTTCCAACATTTATGGCCCTTTTATTGATAGGAATCCTTTCTTGGAGACATTATAGTCACTACTCTTGTCTCACCGACATTATAGTCACTACTCTTGTCTCACCAACTTGCTCTCATTTTGGGTGGGGATTTGATTATCTCCTTCGGTCTTCGGAAGATTTGGGGGCCTGCAGCTTGAAAGGACTAAGATGAGGATTTTTCGATTGATCTATTTGACAAATGGAGGATGTTCGATCCTTTGTCCCCAAAGCTTCTCCTAAACTGGAGGAATAACAGAAGCAGGAAGCGAATCTGATAGAATTGCTAAGTGACTGGATTTATTTTTTATGGCTGAAGAGCTAGTGGATTCATGTTTTTGTCTTAGGCAGTGGGTTGGCTCTGGGGGCCTTCTTATCGTTTCCCTGTCATGCTTGAACTACATTCTACTGATCAGAAGCCCCAATCCCATTTCAAGATTAATCTCCATTGGATGGACAATCCCTCCTTCATTCAAAAACTCCAAGCTAGTAGTTGGAGGCTATACTGCCCAGATAGTCAGACATCTCCCCCTTGCACCTCTAAGAAAACCTAAAAAGGAAAAAAACTACTCCTATTTCATGGGTTTAAAGAAAGAAAGAGATGGATTCTAAGTGACTAGAATTGTAATCCAAAATTAAATGCCTCTTAGAGGGTGAGGATTATGGTTTTTGGCTTAGAGGATCATAAATCTCTTCTTCTTGACCTGGAAAAGAAAAGACAAACATTCTTTTGGATAGGGAAAAAGGAGCAAAGGATGAAAGGCAGGGACCTTTGGTGTATGCCTATGCTACAACCGCTACTACAAAGAGAAGGTATTATTCTAGCCCTCACATTCTCTTCAACAAGAAAATCTGATTTCATTTCTGATTGATTTTATTATAGGTTCAAACTCACGTTCATATTAAACGGTCTGTTTTATGACAAAATCTTCTGGAGGAGCCCAACAGAAATTTCTCGTTATTATACTTCATTCCTGTATGCATAACTGTTGTGTGGGAATTGGTGCAGAGTTTATTACTGCATTGCATAAAGGGAAGGGAATTCAAAGAAACGAAATTGTCGACACTCTTCCGAATAGTAGGGCTTATCATACCCGGGATTTCGTCTCATAGCCCTGTTAATTATATCAACGCTGTTAGATTGGGCCCATCAGTTAGAAATATTTAA